>JAQIWA010002260.1:0-13987 GCA_034693305.1 Eueremaeus valkanovi
TCACCTTCCTTCGATCTCTCTTTTCTCTTGAGCCAAAGTCTATAACGTACTAATAAGCCTAAACAATGGTCAAGCTGCAGTACCATCGCCATCGTTCATTTGATACGGGGTCGATTTGCATAAATTCAACCAGATAGCGACTACCAAAATAATAACCCAATTCTTCTACTTTCGAATCGTCGTGATCCACGATGGAATAGACCTCCCACTCCATAGTTTCATCAAAGTTGTTTTCATCGAACTCAACTTCTATCCCAGGTGCAAGGGGTAACGGGGGTTCCCAAGGAGCTATTTGTCTCTTCGTTTACCTGAGTCGCAGAAGTACACTTTGCAGAACGTGTCACCCGAGAGTATGTAGGCCTGAACGTGGACAACGCCACTGGCTCAGATATACTGCCAACTAAACTGGGTGCTTTGTCACATGTAATGAGTGGCTCGCGATGAGCACTTAATTGGTACTCATGTGACTCGTCCTGAACTGGTATGGAACTCTGTTCCGAATTGACAACATCAGTCAGAGCTCGTTGCTCATTCATCGGAATCTCAGGAGAGGCTGACTCTGAAATAATGTGTTCGGACTCTCGGTCGGGAGAAGCGTTCACTTCAGAAGCAAGTGATTCATAAGGATCAGGACTCCCATTCATGCCAAGTGAAACCGTTGGTGACGCATTATTAGAAGATGACAAAATCAATTCGGAATGAAGCGCTTCGGTGTCGGTTGGTGGATTACTCGAACAGCTTTCATCAAGGAATTCTACGCGAGTAATTGTAGTAGTTTTCGGTGTTGGGATTGGTACCACGCACGTATCAACACCCGAAATAAATCGAGTTGTTATCTCATGCAAATATCTACCAGTGGTTCGTTGTTTGTTCATAAACACGGGCTCGATATAAAAATCTTGCTCAAAACTGGAACCGAACCTCAAACTTAATGCTGTGTATCCGCTCTCTAGTATTCCGTCAGCTGGGTTGACCTCTTTAATTATTATTGGGACACTATCTATAATCAATTCCGGGTCGTATGTGTTTACCAGGGACACAAATTTCCGTCCGACAGTGAAGTAATTAATTCGTACGACTGGTAGTTGAAAGGCAATTGAAGTTATGAATACTATGAAATCCGGAACCATTCTAGTGTTGGTAGTGATCAGTTCAGCATACTGTACTGAACTCATGGAGAAGTTATTGTAATTGAAGGGGCCGGCATTGAGTAAACCATCCAACTCAGACATATGATTGAAAATCACAGTCAATAATGCGAATCGTAATATACTTTCAACTCGTTTTAAATCGAATAATGCAAACATAGCTTCATACTAACCGTGATGGCCCAACTCCTCAAAACATTCCGTGACATGTGACAGATGATTTCTTGGAAAGAAATGTCTAGGGCGTAGACGCAAGAAATCCACGCATTGATCACCCAGTTCCTTTCGGCTAAGGTCAAACTGCGTCATAAACGTGTTACGGTCTCTGAACGCATTTTCGTCCACGAGTTGATCGATTAATCTCTTGCCGGTTCCACCCAAAACTTCCTCGTGTGTAGGCTGAATGGTGAAGTCCAAGAAAGACAGAGTCTGTGTGATGTCAACTGAAGGAGGAACACTATCTGTAACCGCTGTTTCAGCCGGTTTAAGTAATTTCAATTGTCAATACCGTGGCTGATTCAATTTGAAAGTCGATCCGATTTCGCTCGATGTTATAAGATTGTTGTTTAAATAGTATGATCTTTTCGATGATTTCATTTTATTTTTCAAAATTCTTATGATTTGAGGTGAAAACTCGAAAAGGCAGTCATTTTTAGGAAGAAAATTAATTCATTGCAACCCTTTTTACCTGAAATTACCCTCCCTATCTTCATATTGTCTATCTCTGCAATTATTCAATTCGTATATCCATCTCATATAAAAAGTATAAATATTTTTGTTAATATGATATCATTAAAAGCAAAATATTTTTCTATTCATTTATAACAAAATATCAAACAAGTAATTTTTATGTAATTGTCTTCAAGTGCAAATGATCTATTGAATTGATAAAGTTTATATTTATTTTTAAAAATTTCCAAACTTTTGTCACAAAATAATCATAAGTTTTAATGAAAAATTAATTTATTCAATCTATTAGATTTTAACATATTTCTCACATTTAAGAAAGTGAGACAGTAACATTGCTATACATATTCCAGTTATAAAAATGATATAAATATAACTTGTTCGATTGTATTAACAATAAATGTATTCAATAAAATATATAAATATAAATTAGAAAACATTAGTTAATATATATTGACTCAAATTCTTTACAAAAACAATTCATAGTAACAATAAATTTGTGTTAATTTAAATTATATTAACAATGGATTGAATATATTGTAATAAAGTTAAACATTGGTTATTTTATATCTATAAAATCATATTTTTGTAAAATATGACCTAAAACTATATAATCATTTTAGAAACATAATAATAAATTTTATAATCCTATCACCTAGTGCAACTTATTTTTCGACATCACATTTTATTATTAAAAAGTAATAAATTTCGAAAATAATTAACTTTTATTGGAATTTCAGTATGAATAATATTTCATTTAATTAGGGAAAAGCTGATAAAATCCTGTCTCGCCATTATAGTCATTCGAAGTTCCTGGGGTTGGATCAGTTGATGGTTGCGAGTGTATACCAGTTGACCCAAGACATTTAGTGCCACGAAATGTTGGTGTCAGTTCAGTTTCCACAACTAAACATTCTTCGTATTTTTCAATTATCAATTGGACGATTTTATCTCCTGGTCTAATGCGAAATGTTTTGTTTCCATGATTAATAAGGGTTATAAAAACACTCCCCCTATAATCATTGTCGATTACACCTTGAGTAAATAAATAAATATTAATCAGGGCAATTTATTCCGTTATAATTTTATAATATCATACCACCCAAAACATCAATTGAATATTCTGAACAAATTCCAGACCTGCCAGCAAGCCTACCGTAACACGATTTGGGTATTTCGAATGCTAGATCTGTGTTTATTAAAGCGGTTGAATTAGGATCTATATTATAATAAGCTGTAGAGCACAAGTCCAGACCAGCTGAGTCATTATTTTTGACTGGTTTCATTGCTGTATCGCTTAATCTTTGATATTTCAATACCATATTAAAGCTAGCTAAAAAGTAAAAAATTATAGAATAGTTTTTTTTTTAAATATAAAGAATAATTTTAATTATTACCAGCAATAAGATAGGCTTTGAATATTACTGGCCGTTCAAAAATTAGAGCTCCCAAAATATCAGCTTTCTTTAAACTTATAGTTTGCCATCCATTCGGTATGTCAAATTGTAATAGATGCTGTTTTCCACTTTCCAACAGATTAAGACCACGTTCGTTTGAATGGTCTTTTACATAATTTCCATTCTCTTCAAAATGAATGGCTTTTAGATAACACAGAACCCCTAATGGCACTATAATTTGCAAATTTAGAGGTAGATATTTATGGCCTCTAGCGATTTCAGTGCCATCAATAGGGGAATACAAGTTATAAACAAATTTCCCTTGTTTTCCGTGAATCAGTTTTGGAAGAAATGCATTAGTACCTAATGCAACATATGGAATTTCGAGAGGTTTTTCCATTTTGCTCTCCCAAAACACTGATTTTATTGAAAAGTTTATTCATATTTATATTAAATTTATATCAGATAATCAACAATTTACTCTTATTCATATATTTTTTATCTGTTATGTATAAACAGGGATGCAATATATTGCTGTCATGTTTAGAGCACATTATTTTTTCACATCCCCCCTTTCAATTTATGATGAATTCTCGGTTAGAAATATATTTCCAGCAAGAATTTCAACTCATATATATGAGAACTTATCCAGCGGTCTTGTGTCTGTCTGTCTGTCCGTTTACTATTTTATAAAAGTTCAAATTTATGAAAATTATAATGATTTATTATGATTGTCTGTTAGTTTAGCTAATGCTCTGTTAGTACTATAGTTATTAAAACTAATTTACCAAATTAGCTTCCAATGTTAATAGTATCAAGATAAATCTATGGTATTGGAGCTGTTGAAAATGTTCATGCTTGTTTTATTTAAAATCTATAACTAAAGTTAATTAAAATTTTTCTAAAATTGGAGTTTATATTTCGTTATAATTCTTGTTCTAAAGAAAATCTTAGTAACAAAAACACAATATATTTATTAATTTAAAATTGTAATAATAAAATATACACAACCCTGGTGAAACTTTTCATGAATTATAATTATTTTCTGATGATTAATATCCGGAAAATATTAATTGTTCATCAATTTTAGAATCATTAGAATTGCAAAATGCAATCAATATATGCTTACAAAGTGAAGATTTAATCTTACATTTGATTCTAAACGTTGTAAAAAATATAGCCAGGGTATATATTCATTTAAATCAGAAGGGGGGTATAGACAAAATACATCCAATATGGATGTGAAGGGGGGTATAGACAAAATACATCCAATATGGATGTCAAGGGGGGGGGTATAGACAAAATACATCCAATATGGATGTCAAGGGGGGTATAGACAAAATACATCCAATATGGATGTCAAGGGGGGGGTATAGACGAAATACATCCAATATGGATGTGAAGGGGGGGTATAGACAAACTACATCCGATATGTATGTGAAGGGGGGGTATAGACAAAATACATCCAATATGTATGTGAAGGGGGGTATAGACAAAATACATCCAATATGTATGTGAAGGGGGGTATAGACAAAATACATCCAATATGGATGTGAAGGGGGGGTATAGACAAAATATGAATGTTTCCACCAGTTGAATATTTGTGCACATCTATGAAATAAATTAGCTTACTCATTAAAAAAATAAAGCAAGTCAACTTAATTGTTAACAATTAAACAAATAACTGAAATCAAAATAATAAGCAGAAAATTTCTGATTAATCTCTGATAACATGAAAAATTTTTAGTATATAAGCCCGCATTGAATACTTAACAAACAGTGGCAATCTACCGAAAGTTTGGTTATATTAATTACAATTAATTAAATTAAATACAATGGCTGATTCTGATATTGAAAGCTATAGCAGTTCATCAGATGAGGGGATCAATGAGAAGATCAACAAAGCAAAAAGGCAGAAAAAACCTAAGAAGGTTGAAGTGACAAAAGACGCCAAAAAGCCAAAAAAAGGTAGAATATTTTGAAATATTAATATTTATGTTAAAAAACTGGTGAGTTTATGTAAAAATTGATGAAAATAGGCGTAAGCACTAGTGATCCATTTGGTGTGACAACTTCCAAGAATGAATATGAGAAGTGGATTTATTTGGGAAAAAAGGTATAAATTTTAAAAATCTTGTTATAAATTTTTATTCTTATTTTGTTGCACTTATTTTGTAGGACTCAATTGTTATTAATAAGGAAGGGATGATCGGATTCGCGAAATATAAGTTGAGCAAACCAAACGACAAACCATCTTTTTTTTATATTTTTGAGCTCGAGTTGGATTCAATCAAAAATCTGTTAGAAGCCGCGAAACAAATGGTGGACTGGAAGAACAAAAATAAATGATTAATAAATCAATATATTATATTAATGAATTTATTCATTAATTGTAAAATTTAAGAAATAATGAAAAATATTTCATATTTCATGAAATTATAAATTCATTTGTCAACATTAACAATGTTAAATATGACAAAAATTAATTTGATGACTGAAAATTATCAGAATAAAAATATTTTCAAAAATATATTCTGGATTTATTTGCATAATTTATTTTGGGATTGAATTAAAAAAAATAAATGTTAATTTATGAAAAGTTTTGAGCGTTAAGCAAATGCTGAATTTTTATCTACAGAGGAACAAATTTTAAAGACCTGGCTAATATAAAACTGGCTAAATAGCTTGAGTCGTCCTCTAAATTCAAATTTGCTTATATTTTCTTTACTTGTAATCAAAATACTGTGACCTTTATTTGTATTGTCATCACATCGTTTGGTGCACTCAACAGTTTAATATTTAAACTGATCAATGTCATTCTGTTTTCATCTTGTTTATTATTGTATTTTATAATTCAAAACAATTCAAAACACACTTTGAAATAAATAATTAATTCAATGAATTATATATAAAATATAATAAACAGATTCGACACAAGGCGGCAAAGACGTTTATAGTAGTCTGGCGTCAATAAAAGAAAATGTTGCTTATATGTGAACACAACACTAACTCTATAGTCTGTTCGCATTCAAGTTTAAGTATGCGCATTCATATGGAAAGTTTCAAGTTCAAAAAAGTTTTGAACTGAGTTTGAAAGTAAACATGCTAACTATTGAGTTGATGTATCAACTCCCTGTGTTTGCATTGATTGCACCAGACCTATATCTACCGCTTTGCCACCGTATTCTGAAAGCTCTGATAATAAATATAAAACTCTGAAACAAAATATTTCGACAATTCTTTACATTTCTATTCATTTATTATTCTATTCTTTGGTTTTATTTTGTATTTTCAACGACAAAATATTCAATGAACTTGTACGACAGAATTATTCATGCTACTTTAACACTGCTCCATGTCAGTGGCTGGAATGGGTTGTACAATTTATTTATTATGAACTGAACAACAAATATCTAATTTTTTTATATCACATGAAAAAACTATATCAAAACTTTTTGTTAATTTACTTCAAATAAGTGAATAATTAAAGAAAAATTATTTATGATAAATATAAATCAAATCAAGTTATCTATCAAAAAATATTTTTAAATTACTTATTAATATTTTATCAATCTATTGCGAAATATTTATCGAATATTCTTCTTATATGAATGAAAATATTATCAATTATTATATATTTATTTTTGCATTTTGTCTGGCATTCACTTATTTCATATCAATTTAAATAATCATTAAATATATGTTATTTTTTTATTCAGAAAAATTTATAAATCTTTGCAATGAAATTGCCTTGTATATACAAGTATTCAAGCTAATTCTATAAATTCCTTAATGAATAATATTTATACCTAGAATAAAATATAGATGCTCAAGGACAATTATTTAAATTACATTAAAATATTTTTTAATTTAGAACGTCTTATAATTGAATAATTGCATTGTAAGCAATTATGATAACGTCTGATAAACAGTTGCTAAGTTATAGTATTAATTTCTGTTAATTATTATTTATATTGATATTATATTGAACAAAAAAAATTCCGGAAAATATTAATAAATATTCAGGAAAGGTTAAAATTTTAGAGTACTTTATATTTGCTGGCAATGGATATATAACTTGGAGCATCATGTCATTTTTTACAATTTTGAAAAAGACCTAGATTCCTGATAATTCTCTATAATTTATAAAATATTTACATTTTTCGTGATAAATATAGCATTAGACTCGTTTATTTGTATAAAGAAAAACTGTACTGCTCAGCTTAAATTTAAATCATTTATTCATAGCTTTGTACTTAATGCCATATTCTGGATGAATTTTTGGTTCGGGTCAATTTTATGGAAAACATTGAATATACATGTTATGATGAATGCGAATGTTTCTGAGTCTAACTGCTTAAAGTAAAATATCAAGGGAATTTTTCTGATCCTCAGTTCAATTCATTTAAAATATACTCATTTTTTCTGTGTTTAAAAAATTAATTTAATTACAAGATTTTTATACTAATACTTACATAGGATTGACAATCAAAATTATATTGAATAAACATTATAGAATAATAAGCTTGCACATTTATTATATTTTTAATATTGAATTATTAAATGGACTGGGTCAATACAATAATTTTATATTTATAAAATTTTTGTCATAAATACAATATTTTAAAACCAATTTTAAAACGCATTTAAAATAAGTTTGCTTTTGATTATTATGAATTATTTTATCTATATCAGATTGTAAAACTTTTTTAAAGTTTGTTTAGTATAATATTTGTAACAAGGACATAACTGACATCTATCATAATCGAATCAAAATATCAAAAGTAGTTCTTTAAAATATTCAATTTTTTATAATTAAACATTATTTTATTATTATAAAGCTAAGAGGAGTAGGGTGGAAAAAGCTTAAAAAGGCACATGCTTATTTGTATGCAATTCTCTACTCTTAGATAACTTATATTCAAGAAAATTGTTATTAATTAAGAATTGTTTGCAAACCAACTAATAGTCAGATAAATACTTTTGTATTGAGAATTGTATTCATAAGTTTTACTGTACAGTAGTATTCAGTGTTGACTCAATTCTGTTCTCAATATATTATTTGCAGCCAAACCTTCATTCCTGAGTAATGTCTTATTTGTTGCTTTTTATGAACTGTTGTTTACACAGATTAGTATTGAAAGCATAACTGTCAGTATACTTTTCCTAAAGCTCCTCGCCGTTATAAACTATTACAGGCTTTTCCAAAAATAATTATCTAAAGGAAAATGATGAGGGTCCTTTATGGCCTGCAAACTTATGTGAATTATGCACATTCAAAATGTTCATTAATGATAGTCTAATAGTTTTGACTCAACTTATATTTATTTTCAGTCTAATTACTAAAATAGCTTTTAATGTTTTATTTAGACCCTATATTGTACCTGTCCAATTTGATTAAATATATCATCAGGCTCAATAAAATATTAATGTTTTGTTTACTATCTTTCAGAGACAGCTTTGAAAGCCTTGGTCAATGAATTCAATTAAATGCTAAACAATCATATTAGCAAAAAATCATCCTGGTTAATTAATGGAATTTCAAGCTTTTATTAGACAAAATGTTATCTGTAGTCAGATTTAGGTTAAATTTGGGAGGAATTTCCTCGAATCGAAAGGCAAGAAAGTTATGCGCAATATATAGTTATTCTGATGACGAGAACAGTGAAGTATATGAATCCGAAAATAGAAGTAAAGCAAGAATTGTATTAATACTGACTGTAATATCTACTGAAATATTTTTGTTAATTAAAATTTTATTATAAGCATTATTCCAACTCGAATGGTTTCAACTTTTTATGTATAATTTTACTAATACCCTTGTTAAAGAGCTCAATATCTGCAACATTCTTTCATTACCTAAACAAATAATTTTACATTTGATACGAAATATTAAAAAAATTACTATTAATATATTCGACAGGTGCACCAAGGGGCTATGTGTGCACGCGTTTTCTGATTTACTCTTCAAAAAAATCACCTAGGACTCATGTATTTTATATATAAATTTTTATTGCTCGATGGCCACTATAAGAAGGAGTGCCCGGATTTCCAATCTATTCAACGAGAAACTTTAATATTGTTTTTTCCCATAAACACTCAAACAAATCCAAACAAATTATATATAATTTTATAGACTAATCAAGCTGAATAAAATCATCAAGGAGATTCTGGAAATTTCTTCAAACCATTTCAGTTTTGAAAAAAATAAGTTAATAAAAAATATAATATGTCATTAAATTCCACGTCTTTTTCTGATTCAAAAAATATATAAATTGACAGGGTTATTTAAATTCTGAAATCTCGAAATTTTAAAAAGATTGAATTGTAAATTTGACCATGTGCCATTTATAACTCTACAAATTTTTATTTAAAATACATGAGTCCTAGTTTATAAATTGCAAAAAGAGCAGATCACAATACGCGTGCACACATAGCCCCTTGGTACACCTGTAAGGATGATATCAGGAACAAAATATTAGAATGATCAAGATACAATTTTCTTTGTCATACACTGTTCTAACAAGAATTCAATGAATTGCCAAAAATCCATTCGTTTTGAATGTTTTGTATGTTTTTGTTTATAAAATATTTGATGTCATTCATTGATATTGAATACTAGGAATACAGAGACCACAAGCATAAGCCATACAGTGCTGTCCACGCTATACATTTAATCCAATATATTGTTGTTTTGCCCACTCGATTGACACGACTCAGTCATTGCTCTATAATATGTTGTCTTAAGACCACCGGAAAAGTTGATCTTCTTTTCTCTTTCCGGTCTATCCAGTATTGGTGTTAAGGTTATGTCTTAGATATTTACCAAAAAGGATCAGGACACAAACAATTATCAAAAATAATGTAAAATTAAACTTACATTTCGTTCTAACATTACAACCATTTGAGTGAAGCTATCATTGATTGCTTTCTTTATTTCAATAATTATTATACGAATAATTAGTTAACAATTATTATCTAAACTTTCAGTTCATCCGTACTATACCTGGCGTTCAAATATAGTTTCATATAATTTATATAATCAGCAAAAAAACTCATTTGAGTTCTGTTCCTTCAAAATAAAGGAAAGACCGCAACTAAATATAAACCTGATTAATTATTTTTTTAAACGTTTCAAGCAAGATCTATTTAAAATTCAGTATAACTTGATAATATACCTGAACAGCTTCAGCTCTTAAATGCTTTGTCAAATAAATCATCAAAAATTTTACCCTTCTTATATTTCATCATCAATGATTATAAGCTTTTGAGTCTATAATAATATGATTAGTTTATAGATTAAATGCAATATTATTTGTCACACAATATAATTATGAATAAATGATCCCGGAAATTTTTGTATTTATGCAGAAAATTTTTCAAATTATATTCGTAGAAGACTGGGGGGAAAGGCTAGAGAAAGCTATACAGGGTGTTATCTCTATTTAAAGGTAAGAGCGAAAGGCAGGGTGATAATCTCAAACATTTTACATTAAGAAATCTTCTGATGATTTTTAATCTTTTAATCCTCTGTACACTAGCTATGAAAGCCTTGTTGCAGATGGCTTAGAATCCACTCTAGATAATGAGACAATGTGAATTAATTTTTATTTCGAAGCTGTTATTTATGCAAAATGTTTAAGAGATTATCCTATTGCCTTTCGCTTTACTTTTAAATATAGGTAACACACTGTAGAATAGGTTGAACAAGCTAGGAAAATGCTTTAAAAAATATAGTGAAAGCGTACAAATTTCTATAAAATAGGTTTGGAAAATTTAGTGATGGTTAGGTTGTAGTGGATTGAAGTGACCAAGTTTTTTTGATTAATAAATATTATCCATTTTTCAAAAAATATTTTATTCAAGTTTAATCTCATTTTAATAGAATATTTACAAATATATTAAGTACGGATACTCTTAAATATATCCATTATGTGAATATTTTTTTGGATATATGAAAATTAAAAATAAAAATCAAAAACTTTTGATAATCCCAAAATATTTTAATTGTTAACGTAATTAATTATTTTTCGCTTTTATTGAGATAGATATAAATTTTATTTTTTCAATAAAGACTAATGAGTCCTGCAACTCAGACGAATGAAATAGCTTGGACAATAATTACTGCTTGCAGATGGCATAGCTCCAGTGTCTCTTTAGAGATCCATATTTTCCAATATGCGCAGCAATAGTTTTATTAAACCAATGCTCTTTTCTATGATCCGATTAATCGGTTGCTGGGAAGTGGCTGAAATAAAATAAAGTTTAAATCTGTTTCTAAGGCGAATAATTCTATTTATTTTTGATTGAAAAAACTTGATTTCTAAAATTTTATAATTAATTATTTTAAAAACTTTATATCTTTCCAGATATGTTTATATTCAAGTGTTATGAATGCAATCGAAAATTCAAAAATAAACCCAAATATTTGAATCATGAATCATCTGACCATAAACGCGATTACTGTAAAAACTGTAAATTATTCTATGACGTGAATGAAAAACACAACAAAATTTGCAAAAACTCTAAAGAATTTGTTTATACTGGTAAACTTGAAAGTCATTCCGATGTGCAATTCGGTTATAGCTCAAGAATAAATGAAAGCATTATTCGAAACTCGAGATTCCGTAAGACAAAAAGTGCTTTCAAAAATTTCCTTTCTCAATATGAATTGATCAATGAAACGGATTACAAAGATCTTGGCAATTATTTCAAATACTATTTAAAAGATATTCATAATTTATTTGAATATCTATTGAATGAAAATGGTTCAATTAAAGCTCAATTTTGTCTACAAATACTTTTCAACCGAGTTGATAATGAGACGATTGTCGAACAAATTGGATATTTTTCAACAAAAACCAAATTCATTTCTCATATAAATGTATTTGATGAATTTCTAATAAATAATATTAATGAATTAGAAAATCAGCTACAAGAATACAGTGTGAATGGCAGTAATTGGATTGTTGAACGGATTATCCGTTTAGATATTAGAATTGGCAAATATATCACAAAATATGGTGGGTGCTTTACTCGTCTTCCTGATAAATTAAAAAATAAAAAAGCAATTATAAATATTAAAAACAAGGACAACAAATGTTTCATTTATTCGGTAATTGCGAAAATATTCCCAACTCAACATGCATATCAACAATATTATCCGAAACATTACAAAAAACACATAAAAAAATTCAATTTAAGAGGAATATCATTCCCAATGGAGCTTAATAAAATCGAAAAATTTGAAAAAAATAATTCCAAATTTAGTTTATCAATAAATGTCTATGGATATTTTGATATTGGTAAAAGGAAAGAAATATTTCCGATTATAATTTCGAAACGAAAAGCAAAAAATAATGTGGATCTTTTGCTCTATAATGATCATTATTTTCTTATAAAACATTTCAATCGTTTTTGTGGTAATTCCGGCGGAACTTACCATTACTATTGTCGAAATTGTTTGCAAGGTTTTAGTACATCTCAAAAATTAAAATTACACGGAGAGAGATGTTTTTACAATAGAGCATCCAACGTCAAAATTCCCATTGAAAATAGTGTTATGAAATTCGGAGATTTTAATCATCAAATTGGTAAAATTATGAAATTTATTTTTATTATGAATTTACACTGAAATTCAGTTTTTTCAACTTTATCCTAGAATATCCTTTCGTTATTTATTTGGATTTTGAGACAATTGTTGAGAAAAAAATAGAAAAAATAAGTGAAAAATCAGAAATATATCAGAATTATACAGCATGTGGATATTCTATGATTGTTATAGATATTGATGGAGATATTTTGTATGAAAGTGTATATCATGGTCAGGATTGCGTTCAAGACTTTCTCAAAAATTTATACCAAACTACAAAAAGTCTATTCATCACTATGAGCAAGATTGTACCTATGAAAGAACTTACTTTCTCAGAAAAAATTGAATATTCAGGATCAAATATCTGTCATATTTGTAAAAAAACTATAGGCTATTTCGATATCAAATGCATGGATCACAACCATAGAACAGGGCTTTATAGAGGCCCTGCTCATTTAATTTGTAATTTAAATTATCAGTCCCCAGATAATATACCAGTTATAATACATAACCTGAAAAATTTTGATTCAAATCTTATACTGAAAGAACTTGATCAAACATATTTCAAAAAATGTAGAGTTCTTCCGAAGACCACTGAAAAATTTTTGAGTTTTAGTTTAGATAAAATAAAATTTTTAGATTCATATCAATTTTTGAATGCTTCTCTCGACTCATTAACAAATAATTTGAGAAATTCTGGACTAGAACATTTTAGAATTACAAAAACATTATTTGAAAAAAAATTTGGAAAATTAAATGATAAAGATTTAAATATTTTGTTGAATAAATCTGTATATCCTTACGAATACATAGATAATTTTGATAAATTTAATGAAACCAGTTTACCAAGTATAGATAAATTTTATTCTTCACTGACATCATCAAATATAAATGAAAATAAATATGCAAGTGCTTTATATATATGGAATAGGTTTAATTGTAAAAATTTGGGTGATTTTCACGATGTATATGTTTTATTAGACACTTGTTTATTGGGTGACATTTTTACTGTTTTCCGAAAAAAAACTTTAAGGATTTATGGATTAGATCCTTGCTATTATTTTTCAATACCAAGTCTCTCGTGGGATGCTATGTTAAAATATACAGATATTGAAATTGAATTATTGACAGATATTGATATGTATATATTTATCGAGCAGAAT
>JAQIWA010002261.1:0-13981 GCA_034693305.1 Eueremaeus valkanovi
CACCCTTTCTTCGCATAAATATCTCTAAGTCTCGCCAAACGGGGGTCCTGTCCTTCCTTCCATTCGACACCGATCGTCTTGGACTCCCCTGGTTCGAAACTATGACTCTCTAAACATCTACTCTTAAAAGCTTGCCTGGGTAATTCGAACTCTTCGTCGCCCGCCCGGATCATTGCTAAAGGGCTCTCGAGTACCACCCCGCTTTCATACACCGTGGCCTGGGTGTGGTTATCTCCCGCTTTGATAGCGTTCCCAAACGTTATACTATTCTTGTGGGGCAAAATACACAGTTCGGCCTTCTTAAGAAAGTCGATGCCCAGTATAACTGTCGGCTTGACCCCACTCATGGCCGCGACGTCGTGTTTCACTTTCCGACCCAAAATTGTTATTTCCACTCCCTTAAGGACAAACTCTGGTTTGATCGGCCACCCGTCCACAGCGTGCAGTTTGGGCCCGTCCCAGGGCACTCTTGTTCCCTTGACACGATTTGCGAACGCCAAGTCAACCAAAGAGCAGTGTGCCCCGGTATCTGCGAGGCCCCTCGTTTTCTCCCCCGCAAAATCGATGTCAAGGATTGGGACTCCTTCCTCGCTATAGATGCCCGCCTGAGCGCATCCTGGCCTATCCGGGACGTCAGTGACTGTCACTAATGAGATGGTCATATCGTCCTTCTTGTCCTCCGTGCTTGGGTACGTCTCAAGCGGGTCGGCCTCAAACCCAGCAAACAGATACAGTTCCAACTGTTCGCTCGTGAGTCCCTCTGTCTGGTCCTCCGTGCCCAGGGCTGCTATCCCCTTCCCTTGGGGTTTACTTATCAGGTCTTCTCGTTTCTTGCGGATACCCTCAAAGAATGCCTCTATTCTGGTCTTATCAATAGGGCTATCACACTTATTGTGGGTATGTCCTGTTTTCCTACAGTTCGCGCATACCATTCCCGCGAATCTATTGGCCCTCACACCTTCCCCCGGTCTCGATGAACCTGACCCGGTTGGAGGGAATTTTCCCCTTCTGTCCTCATTCGAATTCATTCTACTGCTCGGAGCGCCGGAAGTGGTCAACTCTGACCTCCCTGTGTCTGTTTGGGTCCCTGGAATGAGTTTACCCTTACGTATAAGATTTTCTTCCCAATAGTCGATCTCGTCTAACGCTTCCTCCAGTGATTCTGTCCGTCCCAGCTGGTGTGCCAGCATATCGTCTTTTAGGCCTTTCCTTATATAGTATAATGTGTCTACCCAGTCGTCCCCTACTCCTGCCATATCCGCCCACTTGATGACTTTCTGTGCGAACTGCTGAGAAGTCTCGTGGTCCGACTGGTTGGCCTCCTGCATTTGTCTCTTCATAAGCCTAGCGAACTCCCGTGGTCTATAACGTTTCTGGAACGCGTCCTTAAACGCCTCCCAGGAAGGGGTAGTCCTACCGAACTTGGCCTCGGCCCAATCCAACGCTGTCTCTGTCAGACTGAGCATTGCGATATTCGCCTTCTGTCGGGGCCCCCAACCACTTGAGTCCGCTATGCGTTCGAATCTCCTAAGCCACTCAACTGATTTTAATTTATCCCCCGTGAACTTTTCTACGTCCACCCGGGGTACATTAGTTCTTGACTCCCGTTCTTGTTCTGCCCGTTCTATGGGTTTGCCCTCTAATCGTTTAGCGATTTGTTCCAGAGTGTTACAGATATGCATATTAGTCATATTCTGTTGAGGGACACCCAGATCTGGGTTAGGGCCTGATAGTACCGAAATATCGGAGCTAATGACAACTGGGAATTCCTCTCCCGTCCTTGACCCCACTCCTTCCCGGGGCCGTGGAATGAGGACCGATCTCCTTGTGTTCAGTCCTTCCCCCAGGACGGTCGCGTTTGGTTTCTGTGTCGCGCCCTTCATATTCTCTGACAGGTCCCGGTGAACTTTCATTCGCAGACTCTCTATTTCCAGGCTCGATGGGTCGTCCTTCTCAATCAAACCGTGGGTATCGAGTAATGTCTTGACTGGGAGAGCCTCTCTGTGCATCTCTACCAGCTTGAGGACATTTTCCCTGGCCATTTCCCTGACGGTCATTTCAGCCTTTCGTACCCTAATGGACAGCTCCCGTCTGCGCTCTTGGGATTTGCCCTCTAAGTTCTTCCCCACGTTCTTCAGTGCTCCCCCAATCGCCTGGAGGTCAATACTCATTGGGAAAGGACCCTTACTCGTCCCCTCAATCGGGCCCTTAATGATGTTTGACTCCATTTCTTTAATTGTCTCCTTTATCCTATCCATAGCCTTATTAACCCCATTTGTCTGCTTATCTGACTGGACTAGGCCTACGGGTATGCCTGGCCGCGGAACCTTTTGCTCTAATGGCTCGTCCTCAGTTATTGGAGGGGGACCCTTAGACCCAATGATCTTTCTTCTGCACTCCTCCAGCTGAGTGATGTCCTCACTCTCCCCTAACGTCAGCTTCTCCTGCTCGCTATAAACTGACCCCGACATGGCGTTGATGTACCGTCCTGCCGCTAATGCTAAGTTTAATTTGCATTTTGATGCGAGTATCTGACGACAGTTTTTGACTGTTCTGAGCATATCGGCTGCCAGAGACATGGCTTCCTCGTCCGCCCCTGCCCTCACAGCAGCGATTTCATTTTCCAGTTCCTTAATTCTATAATCCCAAGCCATGAAATCACATTCCCCGTTCGGTACTAACTCATCTATTCCCTTAATTGCGTCTTTAAACGATGACGACTTGATCAACTCGAGTTCGTGTACTGCCATAGGGGTCGCGGTCTCGACGACTTTGGACGCGGGCAGGCTGGTACCATCCCCTTTCTTTGAGGAGGACCCGTCCTCTTTTGCCCCATTTATGACCGTCACGTCCCCTTTTGGTCGAGAATGAGGGAATTCTGTCTCCAGCGGGCCGTTGTACTGCCAGCTCACCTCTCCTTCCTCAAACGTATCCCTTTCCTCGACCAGTTCGGAAATGAACTCATTCAGTATTTGATATATTCTAAACCCCCAATCTCTTATGGCCTTTATCTTTGCGTCGACTTTCTTACTATTTAGGTTTAGTCTCTGGAGGGTTCTCGTGTCCTTCTCCACCCTTTTATCGACCGACGCTAATTTGGCCTTGGCCTGTTCTATGGCCTCTTTCGGGTTACCAGTCCTGATTGTGAGGAACTCTTCCTGATTGAATATTGAGAACTCAGAATAGGCTGTTATGGCCGACCCTGACCCTGAACGTGTGGACGCCGTATCTCTGTGTTCCATCACTGAGTGGAAGGATTGATTGTCTGTAGACTCGCTGGTTGTTCTAACCTTTATCCCTCCCCACTCCCGGGTCAGTTCCTTATGTTTAACGTTTGTGTCTGATCTCAAACCCTCTCTCGGCATAAAACTAATCGATAATAAAATTAATATAAAATAATGCAATGACCTTGGCCACGTAATGGTGTGACCTTTAAAATTATTTATAAATTAAACTAAATCGTATCAACTGTTCCGGGGACTAATCGAAGAATGTCCTTAAACGTGCTCTGGGTTGTCCTTATCCGGAGGGAAAGACACAAGAAATACCGATAACCTGAACCAGATTTAAAACCAAAATGACTTAAGACGGGAAACTAACTCTCCTGGGCCTAGGCCTGGGAACGCTAAACACCGAATACCGACAGAGGTTTCACGACCGTCTGGTCGCGCAACCGAGAGAACTGCTGAAGCCGATGATCCTATAGACTCACCCACGTCCACCAGTCCTTGAAGAAGAACTCCGCCCACGTAGTCCTGCACTCGTACGGGTAAGTTCTTCGCGAGCAAACGCCAAACGTAAAGCCCGTCCAAAGGTTGATTAAGACCTGTCTTCTATCCGCTCCACTTCTTATACGGGGATACACGTAGTATAATAGTTATCTACGCAGTATAGCACCTCCACCATGAAAGGTCCAACGGCCGAGATAGGGTGTAGCGAGGCCGCGTCCTTGTTGTTGATGCGCACAAATGAACTCAAACACAGTTATAAAAAGTGAAGTTTAATGAAAGAAGTCTAAAATACAACTAACTCTTGAATACAGATTATGTCTCTTATATATGTTTTATACAGCGAATAATTAAGTAGAATATAAATAGAGGTCAGGGTTCGTAGGTTATGAGAAAACACTGAAAAACTTATATTTATTATACCCTGACCTTACATGCCCCCTCCGAGGCTCTAACGTCCTCGTTAGTGGGCTTATTCGCTGTGACTCTTCAGTCCCCTTCGGCTCCGTCATTTCCAGTGGGCCCGTCCGGGGTCCCATTTTCTCCCGTGTCCACAACGAGCGGCCGCGGACTTCCACTGCTTGTCGACGTCTCCATTGGTTCCGTCCCGCGTCCTGGCGACTGCGAATCCTGGCCGGCGTAGACGACTCTTACGCTGCTACTCCCCGAGTCCTGAGTGCTGGTCTGGGCCGGTTCTTTCGATACGCCCGACCCGGCCGACTGATCTGCGTGGTGCCCGTCCTCTGTACCGCCATTCTGGGAGCCTCCCGATCGTGAGCTTCCCAACGTAACCACTTCGATCGGACGGGAGTCTTTACCCTTTCCTTGGCCGTCCACCTGGGATTCCATCAGTTTCAGGCCCAGGTCCTTCATTATCTCCAGCGCTCCGTCCTGGTCTCCCGTCCCTGACAGGACGACCTTACTGGCCTTAGTGCGGATGCTCGACTTTCGGGTGACCTTTTTCTCCTCGTCGCTCGACTCCCCCGCCGTGTAATCCGGGTCGGAGGGATCTTCCTCGGGATCCGGGCTCTCAGCCCGGGCCTCCGGCCTCGAGCCGCGTCTCTCCCTTGCCAGTCCGGCCTCGTCCTCCATTTCTATGTCGTCGCCCATTACGGCCCGTCGGAGCCCGTAATTCTGAGCCGCGGCCACCCGATATTTCTTCTTCCAGTAGTCGACTTCGGACAGGGGTGCGCAATACTTATGCAACTCAGACGAGGGCCCGGGCAGGTTCACGTCTCGCCTCTCCGGTTCGTACTCCATATCGCTGTCGGGCCCATCGCCACGGGACGCCGTCGCGGATGGTGTAGATCGTCCCGAGGAATGTCGTTGACCTCGAGGACTCGTAGATCCAGACGCATAGGATCCCGCAGATCTCTTCTCCGCGGCAGGCTTTTGGGTCAAGGACCCGTCCAGATGGTCGTGAAATGGAGCCTGTGCCCGCGCGAGAATAACTCCGCATTTGGCGCATCGAACCACCAGTGGGGCCGCTTTGTCATAGACCCCCTGTGGCACGAGATTCCAATCACCGATGTCGCATCCAAACAGACACCGTGCCGGTCGTTGTTCACTCTTGTTGACCCGATTACAAGTGTCGACAAGGCATCGCATTTGGATCTGCCGGCCGCACGCCTTAATCTCTTTGTTTTCGATTTCCATCCAAAAGCACCGTAGATGCAAGAGGTGAGTCCAGTTCTCACAACAAGAGACCGAGAGTTCGATGGCCGGATAGTTACACTTCCGACACAAGAATTTACGATCGAACCCGGCTTTGGGACGCTTCGGCGGGACGGCAGTCACCGTCTCGATCGGTTCTCCCGGGTACGCGGCCCGGAGCTCTTCATCGTGTTTCGTCACCCGATCCACCGCCTGTTCGTACTGCTGGCCCAACTCTTGCACCCGTCGTTCTGGCGTCTGAATATCCGTGTATCCCAGCTGATGGTAGTGGACCTTCTGGCGATGGATGGCCTCTGGGAACCGGAACTTAGTTATGTCGTCACCAAACTGGTCATCCCAACAGCGGCTGACCTCTGCCGCTGCCATACTCTTTCTCTCCCGTAGTGGCAGACTCTCGAAGTGTTTCTTCTCGTAGAACACCTCCGGTCTCATGGTTCGACTGTAGTGTGCCGCCAACTCCGTCGGTATGATCAGTCCAGTCCTCGGCAGCCCCAGGGCCTCATCCGGGAAGAACTTCCGGCTGTCTTCTCCTTCGAAACGATCATTCATAAGCTTCCGAAAGTCCCGGATCTGGTCCTCCGTCGGTTTGGGCGCTATGTCCAGCCATTGTTGATTCGTGTCCTTATCGTAATTGAAGGCTATTTACATAAGAGATGATACCAATGGAACAGTAATATGAATAATGGAAATAATGGAAACAAATGCACCCTTTTTGATGATCTAACTGTACATTACCATAAGTATAGTCTTTAGGACTACGAGTACTGGCCGTCTTCGGCATTTGATTTGTTTTTATAGTTAAACAATGGTTTAATAATATAAACACTAACAGATATAATGTGAGACACAAAGGAATGGCGGGACGAACACATGGGCATAACCGAGCCATCTGCGACTGCGCTGCGCCTCTCCTGGGACGAGGCCGGGTCATTTCCTCCCGCGGCCTTCTAACCCGAGGACGCGTCCCTAAAATACTCTTAAATTATTTATAAAAACTTCACTAATGATTCCGCCAATGATTTTGATGATTACTGATATGTTTTGGCACAACACTTGAATAGTGATACTATTTCTCAAAATACGAATAAAAATAGTGTACATAGTTAAAAATATACGTAAAATTAGATTATGAATATATATATATGTGTATATGAAGATGAGAAAGAGGTCCCAATGGCGGCGAAAAGACTGATAAAACTACTGTATAAAATAGACAATAACTAAAAAGTATCCATAAACCAACCTTAGGACCTCCTCCTCACCAGCTCCATTGAGTCCCACAATGGTCCTCAAAGTCGCTGGCCAGTAGGCAACCCGGAACGACTCATAAATTTATAGACGCAATGCGCCTTATGTCTGATGTTGTGTTGCAGACGGTTACATAATTCTGTTATGTCTGTGTTGGTAAGCCTCTCTTTGAATTCTGAGAATAAAGGCTTAAAACCGGTCGTTCCACCGCTGTCCTTCTTGGAGGACGATCCGTCCTGCGACCCTGTCCTCCCGGGTACACGTCCCTTACCCTCAGCCTTCTGAGCAGCTGTCCCCATCCTGGACGCGTCCGCCTCGCGGTCAGGCCCCGACGCCCCGGCCTGGGCACAGCTCTCGGCTATATTGTCCGACTCGTCTTCGGCCGACAAACGGAAATCACAGCGTTTATAGTAATGTTTGATATGGGTTACATGAACTAGAAATATACGACTAGGGTTGGTCTCATCGCAAATTGTAAAATTGGGTTCTGATGCCCCTATTATTTCAAACGGCCCGTCATATAATTCCTTTAATTTACCCCCCGCCGTTCGTTTTATAAACCGTCTGTCTCTCAGTACAGTGTCCCCGATTTTGAAATCGATTTCGACTCTCCCCTTATTATATTGGGCCGCGTTCTCGGCCTGGGACTTGGCAATATTTCCCTGGGCCACGGTCCTGTCCGCCGCTACGCGTAAAATCTCATCTATCCGGTCGTTGTCCGTCGGAACACCAGGGCCGCTGTACCCTGGTATTCTGAACGGTTCTTTCTTCCCAAACACTAATGAGTATGGCGTGGCCTTAGTGGTTGCATTAACTGAGGTGTTGTAGGCCCACACTATATTATATACATTGTCCTCCCAGTTCTTATTAGTCTTCCCGTACTTTTGGAGCGCCTTGCCCAGAGTTTTATTGAAGTTCTCACATTGCCCATTCGCCTGCTGATGGTAGGCCGTCGTGGTTTGATGAGCAATGTGATACTTCCGGTATATTGCACGACTGAACTTACTGCACAAATTCGAGCCCTGGTCCGAAATAAGTGTTTCCGGGGCCCCGTATACCCAAAAGACTCTGCGCTCCAGTTCCCGCATAATTGTGCGGTCATCTGACTTCCTGATTGAGATGGCTACAGCATACTTACTCAATTGATCTGTTACCGTTACTATATAATAAAACCCGCTCTTACTTCGGGGCAACGGTCCGATCAAATCCATTGACATGATGCTGAAGATCTCTCCGCCAATCGGAGACGACCCCATCAGTCCCATTGGTGCTGTCGTCGGTGTGTTCCGCATTTGACATATATGACAGGACTTGCAGTAGTTGACTACGTCGCGTAACATCCCCGGCCAGTAGAACCTTCTGCGCAAGCGAAGGTAGGTCTTCCGCGCACCGAAGTGTCCCGCCGCGGGTGAGTCATGTCCGGCCGTCAGCAGCTCTCTCACTCTTACCAGCGGTACACACAGCACTTCCCCCCCGACTTCTTCCTCAGGGTGTTTCCTATATAGGATACCGTTGATAACTACAAATACATACTCTTTTCCCGCGGTCTTGTTTTCGATTCTGGTAAGGACCTGTCCCCATGTTCTGTCCTCTGCCTGTTCTTTGGGCAAGAGGTCCTCCCACTCATAACTCTCCTCGTCCAGTGGGGCCACCCGGCAAACACCTTTGGTTTCAGCGTGCTCATTGACCGGATAGCGGGAGAGATGGTCCGCGTCCCCATGTTCCTTCCCTTTGTTATGGATAATCTCGAAATCGTAAGGCATTAATTTGATTGACCATCTACCCAGCCTGCCCATTAGGTCTGTAGTATTACGAATGTATACCAAGCTTCTGTGATCCGTAATAACCGTGAAATGACGCCCGTACAAGAAGTGATGGTATTTCTTTATTCCCCATACTATGGCTGCGCACTCCTTATCCCCTACACAGTAGTTCTTTTCTGCGTTGTTCAAGGACCTACTTGCACAGGACAGAAGTTGGCTTTTCCCGTCCTTAATCTGGACCAGATGAACGCCTAGGCCCAGATTACTCGCGTCACTACGCAATTCCAGTTTGGCCTCGGGATCGTAGTGGGCCAGGATCGGGGCCGTCTTCAACATTTCTATGAGTGTCTCGTATGCCTTCCTTTGTGGTTCGTCCCATGACCACAGGCAGTCCTTTTTAAGGAGCGCATTCAATGGGGCCGCTATCCCGGCAAAGTCCATAATGAACCTGCGGTAAAAGTTCAGGAATCCCAACACACTTCTCAATTCTTTCGTATCACTCGGATGGGGTCTGGCCGTGACAGCTGCCGTCCTATCGGTATCCGGTCTAATACCCTCCCCTGAGATCTTGTGACCCAAGTATGAGATTTCCCTCACCGCGAAGCTACACTTCGAAGGTTTTAGTTTAAGCCCCGCTTCTTTTGCGCGTCCCAATATTATCGATAATCGGCGCATGTGGTCGAGGAACCCGTTGCTAAACACTCCCAAATCGTCGATATATATATAGCAGATTTTCCTATTCTCTTCCCCATATATGAGATTCATAGCCCGGGCACAACTGGCCGGGGCCGTCATGAGACCGAATGGCATGACTTTAAAACGGAAGGTCCCTAAGTGGCAGACGAAGGTCGACTTATCCATGGACGCCTCATCCAGCTCGATCTGCCAGAACATTGATTCACAATCTATTGACGAAAATGTATCGCATCCCCGCATAAGGGACAGGGCCTCGTCTAGATTGGGCAACGGGTACGCGTCCTCCTCCGTGATGGAGTTGAGCTTCCTGTAGTCCACACAGAATCTAATGGTCCCGTCTTTCTTGGGAACCAGTGTGACCCTTGACGCCCAACTTGACATGCACGGCTCTATGACATCTCGGTCCAACATGTCTCCCACACACAGTTCTATCATCCCCTTTTCTTTTTCTGACACTAGTCCGGCATTACACTTCACAGGACCCTGTCCGGGTTTCGTTCTGATTTCGTGTTTCCACGTGCTAATTCTTCCCAGCGAGTCCCCTTCGAAAGCGAACTGACCCTTATAGTGGGACAGGACCCGATACAGAATTAGTCTCTCCTTATGGGATAGGTGGTTCCCGATTTTAAATTTACTCAAGAACCCGTCATCAATGAAGAGACCTAACCTATAGTCGTCGTCTGGTAGGGACCTCTCTAGGTCCGAAAGCCAGATCTGAGCCGGATCCCGCCCTCGGTCCTGGGTTAGACGCTCTTTCCCGGGGCCTGGTATTTCACTATATTTAGTCCGTACACTCCCGGCTTCTAATATACATGCGTTTACTCTGAGTTCTCGCGGACTGAGTGAGAGGTTTCTAATGTCTACTGATATTGTGTTGTCCGTTAAGGCGGCTCTAAATTTGTCGATAATCCACCCTTTCTTCGCATAAATATCTCTAAGTCTCGCCAAACGGGGGTCCTGTCCTTCCTTCCATTCGACACCGATCGTTTTGGACTCCCCTGGTTCGAAACTATGACTCTCTAAACATCTACTTTTAAAGGCCTGTCTGGGTAATTCAAACTCTTCGTCGTCAGCCCGAATAAGTGCTAAGGGGTTCTCCAGATCTGTACCGCTCTCATAAACAGTGGCCTGAGTGGGTTGGTTCCCCGCCCTAATAGCGTTCCCAAAAGTTATACTATTTTTATGGGGCAAAATACACAGCTCGGCCTTCTTAAGGAAGTCGATGCCCAGTATAACCGTTGGCTTAACCCCACTCATGGCCGCGAAATCGTGTTTTACTTTCCGTCCCAAAATTGTTATCTCTGCTCCCTTAAGGACAAACTCTGGTTTGATCGGCCACCCGTCCACCGCATGCAGTTTGGGCCCGTCCCAGGGTATTCTTGTTCCCTTGACCCGATTTGCGAATGCCAAGTCAACCAAAGAGCAATGCGCTCCGGTGTCTGCGAGGCCTCTCGTCTTCTCTCCCGCAAAATCGATATCAAGGATTGGGACTCCCTCCTCACTATAGATGCCCGCCTGAGCACATCCTGTCCCGTTCGGGACGTCAGTGACTGTCACTAACGAAATGGTCAACTCGTCCTTCTTATCCTCCGTACTCGGGTACGGCTCCACTGGGTCGGCCTCAAAACCAGCAAACAGGTAGAGTTCCAACTGTTCACTCGTAAGCTCCTCTGTCTGGTCCTCCGTGCCCAGGGCTGCTATCCCCTTCCCCTGGGGTTTACTTGTCAGGTCCTCTCGTTTCTTGCGAAGACCCTCAAAGAATGCCTCTATTCTGGTCTTATCAATAGGGCTATCGCACTTATTATGGGTGTGTCCCGTTTTCCTACAGTTCGCACATACCATTCCGGCGAATCTGTTTGGTCTCACACCATCCCCAGGTCTCGCTATACCCGATCCGGTGAGAGGGAATCTTCCTTTCCTGTCCTCACTTGGCCTAGTGTTTGGGAGGCCGGGAGTGGTCTGTTCTGCTCTCCCTGTGTCTACTTGGGTCCCAGGAATGAGTTTGCCCTTCCGAATCAGATTCTCCTCCCAGTAATCGATCTCGTCCAATGCCTCCTCTAATGACTCTGTTCGTCCCAGCTGATGAGCCAGGTGGTCGTCTTTTAGGCCTTTCCTTATATAGTATAACGTGTCTATCCAATCGTCCCCTACTCCCGCCATATCAGCCCATTTGATAACTTTTTGGGCGAACTGTTGGGAGGTCTCATTGTCTGACTGGTTGGCCTCCTGCATTTGTCTCTTCATAAGCCTAGCAAACTCCCGCGGTCTATAACGTTTCTGGAACGCGTCCTTGAACGCCTCCCAGGACGGGGTAGTCCTACCGAACTTGGCCTCGGCCCAATCCAGCGCGGTCTCTGTTAGACTGAGCATTGCGATGTTCGCCTTCTGTCGGGGCCCCCAACCGCTTGAGTCCGCTATGCGTTCGAATCTCCTAAGCCACTCCACTGATTTCAACTTATCCCCCGTGAACTTTTCTACGTCCACCCGGGGCACGTTAGTCCTGGACTCCCGTTCCTGTTCTGATCGTTCCGTGGGCTTCCCCTCTAATCGTTTAGCGATTTGTTCTAAAGTGTTACAGATATGCATATTTGTCATATTCTGTTGGGAGATGCCCAGGTTTGGGTCGGGACCCGATCCAACCGAGGCCTCGGAACCTATAATGATCGGAAGTTCCTCCCTCGTACCCGCTTGACTTGTTATCTCTATCTCTTCCCGCGGACGTGGGACAGAGAACTTGTCCCTCTGAGTACGAAGGTTCTTCCCTTGGGAATGCGCCCTCATTGGTTGTCTCGTATTCCCTAGTCCCGAAAGGTCGTGCTGGACCGACATTCGTAGACTCTCCATTTCCAGGACTGACGGATCGTTTTTCTCCATCAGACTATGGGTTCTGAGCAATACTTGCACTGGAAGCGCCTGTCTGTTATTTTCGACTAGTTTACTGACATTCTCCCGAGCCATTTCCTTAATGACCGTAATTGCTTCCTCCGTCCTAGTGGTAAGTCCTTGTCTACGTTTTTCGATCTTATCCCCCAAGTTCTTGCCCAGGTCTCCCAATGTGTCACTAATTGCTTGTAAGTCGACGCTCATTGGTAAGAATTCATTACTGGTTCCGTCGACCGGGGTTTTACTGATATCCGATTCCATTCCCTCTATTATATCCTCTATTCTGTCCATAGTCTTATTAGCCTTATTTAATCGTTTGTCAGAATTTTGTGTGGCGTTCGTCCCGTCAGGGACAGGGGACACCCGTTCCGGTACCTCGTCCTTTTCTCTGATTGGCACTTCTCCGGACTTAATAATCATTTTCCTACATTCCTCCATTTCAATAATGTCCTCACTTTCGCCTAAAGCCAACTCCTGCTGTTTTTCAAAGATTGTCTTAGGGATGGCTACTAAATGTCGTTTTGCACTGAGGGCTAAATTCAGTTTACACTTTGAGACGAGAATAGATCGTATGCCTATAAGTTCACCCAGCATCTCCGCTGCCAGGGACGAGGCCTTTTTATCCTGACCCGTGTCTACTGTCCTAATCTCATTTTCTAATTCTCTTGTCCTATAATCCCAGGACATACAGTCGGACTCTCCGTTGGGAACCAATTCCTTAATTCCCCTTATCGTGTCTTTGAACGAAGCCGACTTAATTAACTCAAGTTCATGAGTGGCCACAGACGCCTCAGTGTGTTCCGTCTCGGGTCCATCTTTTCCCTCGGGACGGGAGGGCTGTCCTTGTGGACCATTAGTTATGGTTATATTAGTTTTGGGTCGGGAATGGGGAAACTCCACTGGTTGTGGTCCTTCATATTTCCAAATGACTTCCCCTACTTCCAGGTTCACCCTCTCTTCTGCTAAATCACTGATAAATGTGTTCAGTATTTTAAATATCCTAAACCCCCAATCTCTGACTGCCTGTATATTCTCGGCTATTCTTTTACTGGGCTCCGTCCTGGCAGCGTTAGCCTTCTGGAACGTTCTTGTGTCCCGTTCAACCCTATCGTCGATGGCTTTGAGTTTGGCCTCGGCCTGTGCTATGGCCTCGGCCGCATTTTCTGCGTTAATGCTAAGAAACTCTTCTGGGTTGAAATCCGAGAAGGCCGAGAACCCAGTTATAGACGACCCCGATCCCGACCTTGAGGCCGCCTTACTGCGTCCCATAACTGAGTGGAAGGACTGGTTGTCCGTAGACTCGCTGGTAGCCTTAATCTTAAGTCCTCCCCACTCCCGGGTCAGTTCTTTATGCTTTACGTTTGGGTCGGATCTCAGACCCTCTCTAGGCATAAAACTAATGAACGATAAAATTAAAATAAAATAATGAAATGACCTTGGCCACGTAATGGTGTGACCTCTAAAATGTATATATAAATTAGACTAAAATCCGATCAACTATTCCAGGGAATGATCAAAGAATATCCTAATCCACGCTCTGTGTTGTCCTTATCAGGAGGAAAGAGACAAAGAAATACCAATAACCAGAACCAAATCCAAGACCAAATTGACTTAAGACGGGAAACTAACTCTCCTGGGCCTAGGCCTGGGCAGCGCCAAATACCGAATACCGAACAGAGGTTTCACGACCGTCTGGTCGCGCAACCGAGAGAACTGCTGAAGCCGATGATCCTAAAGACTCACCCACGTTCACCAGTCCTTGAAGAAGAACTCCGCCCACGTAGTCCTGCACTCGTACGGGTAAATTCTTCGCGAGCAAACGCCAAACGTAAAGCCCGTTCAAAGGTTGATTAAGACCTGTCTCCCGTCCGCTCCACTTCTTATATACGGGGATACACGTAGTATAGTAGTTATCTACGCAATATAGCACCTCCACCATGTAAGGTCCAACGGCCGAGATAGGGTGTAGCGAGGCCGCGTCCTTGTTGT
>JAQIWA010002262.1:0-13980 GCA_034693305.1 Eueremaeus valkanovi
GCAAAACAGATAATGAGAGAGTGAACGCAAACAAGGTTTTACTTTATGTGAAAATTTTGTAATTTTAAACTCAGGTTTGATAATGAAAACGATTTCAATGATTATTATAGAAAATTATTTTAATGAAAGTTAAGGGGATTTTACAAACAATAAGCTAATTTTTAGATCTGGACACATTATTTATTGCTTACAACATCCTATTCACTTATGTATGATTTTATACAGTACATTTTATTCTTTTTGCTAACAGGTGAGGGGCTATGTTCTGTGTCCTCGAGTTTGCCTGTTTTCTCGGTGTCAATTTAATACTTAGGGTCTTTCTTATTCTATAAATAATTTCATAGCGGCGAATGGCCACTGTAACGGGTAGAAATGACACATTGATCAATTTTGCGAATTTGGTTTTTCCGTATTTTGAGCTGATTGCGATTTTCATTGTATATTTTTTTCGATTCAGCAAAAGACGTGAGATTTTATGATATATTCATTGGTTTTGATAAATGATATTTTTTCACCAAAATAAAATGTTTTGAAAAAATTCCAACATTTATTGATAATATTATTCAGCTTGATTAGACTAGAAAGATTATAAATAATTTGTTTTTGTGAATCTTATGGTTTTCCCACAAAATACAATTTAATTTTCCCAAAACTAAGCTTAAACTCAATTATGACCCCCTTGGTGTGACCATTCGCCGCTACAAAGTTGCATGCTGGACACACTAACCCTAAGAATTAATTTGTCACCGAGAAAATCGGCAAACGCGAGGACATACATCATAGCACCTAGCCTGTAAGTTTCGCATAAGTCATGTGCTGTTGAAATGTTTTGTTTGAATATCTTATAATCAAAAATTGAATTTATATTTAAGTAAATATATTGCAGACAATTATTGAATATTTTTGTTAGAATTAGTTAACTATTCAGAAGTTTACATAAATATTATTAGATTTATCGCTTTTTTCTGTATTCAATTATTTTGCACAGAACCTTTATCTGACATCAAATAACTCGTAAATTGAAGACAATTATTGTAATAAATCAAAAGTAATTATCCAATGTTTTCTTCATTGATTCGGCCTTTTCTCTCACTTAGCAGAGAATTGTACTGGGAAAATGAAAATTCTACGGCCACAGATGTAAGGGGTGCATAGGTGAGTTTGGATTCTTTATTCCCAGATATGTATTAGAAAAATTCAACAACAGTTTGAAGAAAAATCCTGATATTAAAACATTTGCTGCAAATAATTTATAGGGGGCATAATATGTAGTTAACCCCATACTCTTTTGGAGTACTGGTAGGACATAAATTCGCTACTAAGGTTATAATTGCCAAGAACCAAACTATTTCAATGAAAATAAAATACCATGCAAATGTTTGAGAAAATTAATAATTAACTGCCAAGCAAATCTATAATAATTAAACAAAATGATCAGGGTTTGAATTAGAAATCTACACCCAGACAACTGTTGTGGTCAAAACTAATTTCCTTGATTAATTGAATTTTTAAATGGATTTTTTCAAAACTAATATTTTACGAGTTATTTGATGTCTCATAAAGGTTCTGTGCAGAATACTTGATGAAAAAAGCAATAAATCTGATAATATATTTGACAATTTCTGAATAGATAACTAATTCTGACAAAAATATTCTCTAATTTTCGGCAAAATGTTTCCTTGAATATAAATTCTATTTTTAATTATACGAATAATAATAACCGAATCAAAGGTTTCCTCATAATAAAACTTAAATAATCAAGTATATCTATGGAGTGCAGGGATGATTGATAGTTTTAAAATGCATATGATTATGCGTATGAATTTATTTACTCAAGATCAGTTATCCAAGAGAACTGTTACTAATTGAGTACTCAACTAATAATTAGAGTATTTTTTGAGTCAATTATATACATTATTCAGTCTTTTCTTTACTGTATATAAGATACAAAAGGCCTAGGTGACAAATTGCAAAATAGAACAACAGCAAAATCTAGGACACACATAAACGACCTGTACCTGTTTTTTGGTAAAACTGTAATAAATATTCATAATTAAGATAAAGAGTTAAAATCGACTTATGGTCACTCTTTTGCCAAAATTCAATTCACATAATCTCTAAAAAATAAAATTCTGGTCAGAGAGTGACCACTTATGGCATTGACCCTGATTATTAATCATATATATAATATACTGTACAAAGTTAGTGCTGGGGTTAACCGTCATGTTCAATTAAGTGTAAATAAAACAGAATAAGCTAGTTCAAATAAGTTAGTTATATGAACTGTAATTATTTGTTATTTCTATTTTTATATTTGCTCCGGATTAATTTTCAATTTATACTGGTATAGGAAAGAAAAGAAATTACAAATATTATTGATCCTATCGATTAGTATTAGTTTTTTTTATAAATATCTATAATAAACATAATAGAAAAGAGAAATTAACCAGGAGAAATTTTACTGTTAGCTCTTTCCGCATCACTGATTAAATAATTAATTTTTTGAAAATAATTTATTTGAAAAATATTTGTTTTTAGATTTAAAACTGTATTTTATTCCAGATTTAGTTAATGTATTATGAGACAATATTTAACCTAGTTTATATGGACTAGGTGCCTATATTGTAAAATATTTTTATTAAATTATGTGAATTTATTTATAACTATTATGGAATAAAACTGTAATAAATGTTATTATTCTTCTGTATTATTACTCAAAATTGGAAAGGTTTGGCCTGAAATCTTCTTTAACAAGCTAATTTCTGATCTTTTTAACGAGTATACTTGCTTCGCTTAATAACATTGTTTTAAATATCAAATGAAAAGTTAAATAAATTGTTAATTAATTTTTGTCTATATTTAAAATTATTTTTTGTGTAAATAAATAACTGGATACTATTTACAAACTCGATATGATTTTTCGATGCATTACCCAAACATATCCATTCGTTATACACGTCTTCAATTGGGTCCAGGCCTACAATGACAGTCGTAATCATGGGCACAAAACATAACAAAGAGCGGAGTTAACATAATTGTGTGTAAGCCTTGTTTTCATATAAATATGAATCAGATTTTAATAGAAATTAATTAAAATAAAATAATTTATTTAATGAATAGTTTCATAAAAATAGTGGTCGTATTGGCTCCGAGAGTGCCTTCTCTTACCAGTCCTACCATTGGATATCCCAAGTCCTAATCAGATCTCGGGATCCAATGTTAGAACCGAAGAAGGTTTTTGTCGTTTTGTTGGTTTTTATTGGTCTCATTCACCAGTGCATAGACCGGATCAGTTGTTTCGACAGTTCTCTAGAATATCGGACCACTTGTTAGTAAAGTTTCGATTTTTTTCAGTCTATTCTACACTAAAATCATGTCTGAAATTACAGTTTGAAAACAAGTGATAATTATTTTTCATTCAAATATTGTTAAGAATATCTCTTATGTTAATCACGTAATTAAATGCACGATAAAAAGCTAATTCCAACAAGATCAAAAACGGTGGTCAACCTTAACAAGATTTCAACTTTTACGTCCCTGTTAACGAGAGTGAACTTGTTAATTTTTATAAATCTCACGAACTACGAATAAATGTCAGTAAATTGTGTCCAAAAGTGTTTTACTGTTGAATACAATTCTATCACAAGAAGTAGTGAAACAGAAATCGAAAGTGAATTTTGGCATCAATTGAATGAAACTGAAAGATATTATTCAAAACGTATGGTTTGGGACACAAATCAAGTGATGTTTGAATACAAGTCAACACCAGTTCTGGTATTCACTGATTATTCGGAAGACTGATTATGTTGTGGTTCGGCACCAATGCTAACAGACTGTAAGGACTTTTTGTTTGATGTAATTGAATGTCATTTCAAAGGAAAAAAATTCAATAAAAGCTGTAATTTTGAAAAATTAGTTCATTCAGCTTAACAATCACATTCATTCAAACTATTTGGGTCCGGAACACACAGTACAATTTTTGCAAACAATCTTGGCACATTGCGAATTTAGTAAGGTAAAAAATCAAGTGGCTTGAGCTCAGTTGTAGATATATTCATTATTTAAATTGTGTTTTCTATTCGTATCACTGTATATAAAATTTGTTTTAATTATTTAATCCAAAAAGTGACCAAGTTCAACAAATAGATATTTGATATTGAGCATGACATATTTATATTTGGTATAAAAAAGCTTTGGATTATTTCTAGTTTATTTAAACTGTTTTACATGTCTAACAACTTTACAGTTGGCTATAATAATAATAAAAATAAAATATTTTTAATTTTAAATAAAAATTAAATAAATTAATAATTGATTTCATTATGAAATTCAATCAAAAAAAAGCGAAGAATAAGAATGATGTGAACCAAAGCAAAATGCAGTTCACATTATTATTATTACCAGTATCTCCATTACCAGGGGGATATCCATAACCATGATTTCCATTAAAGGTATTTTCATTACCCAGGTTTCCATAACCGGTATTTCCATTACCAGTTCCAACGAAGTCGGTCTCATACCTACATCGGCCGCCATTGTTCGGATCAGGTCTGTAGCGATCATTGCAGACACAACGGCCGCTGTTATCGCAGCGCATATTAGACGAGAATGTTTTGCACTGGTCATTGTTGGTGCAGGATGACCTTTCGCATCGGACAGTCTGGTAGTTCAGTCTCGTATTCGCAGGACATTCGCAGCGACGTGAAGCTCCCGACGCCATACATACGAACGGATTGCCACACATGCTGTCAGACGTACAGAACTTTTGGTACGTATTGGCCGATTGACTCGTCGACGAACACTTCAATCCGTTCGTTGGATTTGCTTCGTATCCAGACCTGCACTGACACGACCGGTCATATCCGCAAACTCTGTTCCCGTCGATCGTCTGACAGTCTGAATCTGATCTGCACTGAAAATATTCGCATTTGTTGGTAGTATAGCTCAATTTATAACGTGCCAGCTCACATTGACATCTGTTATCCACGCAGTTTTGATTGCCCCCAACACAGTCGCGTGTGGTCTGGCACAATTGATTATTGCCAGGTCCATTTCTTTGGAAGGTGCTTGGATCATAATTTTGGGCAGTACAGAAAATATTGGATAAAGGATTGAAATTGATCAGTAGTAAAAATAGTATTGAATTGACCCCATTCATGATTTTATTTTAAATAGAGCAAGCACAATTAATTTTATTCTTGTTGACGAATGTTATTATAATTGACTATAATTTCTTTTGGCACTGTTTTTATACGAATTTGTTTACAGCTTATTTGATTGTTACCATGGTCAAGGGTAGGTTATGTGGGTGAGATATGGTATGTTAAGAATAGAATTTAAGCTTAATTGGGTCAACTCTTTTTGCACAGACTGTATATTTAGATTAATTAATTATTAAATAATTATTGAATTATTTTAAATAAAAGTTTATTTTATTTTTCAATTAATTTCATTATATTTTTTGAAAGCACTGGTCATCCCTTGGCTGCTCTCTTAAGAAATAATTTACAGCTTATTTTGTATTCATATCTATAGTAATGCCGACATTACTGTAAATATTTTTATAAGACTTTCTTTCTGTTGATTAGTAACAGTGTTTCCGATATCGATATGATTTAATGACAATAAGCAATAGTTTATAAACTTATTCGACGTTTTATTTCATACGAATTAAGACAATAACTGAAAATTAGTTATAGAGAAAAATATAATAGAGTTTAGACGTTCTTGTATTCGCTCAGATACAACATTACCTAGCATAATTAGCACTATCTTCTTTATTTATCTGGAAAAGTATTATTTTAGTTCATTAATTTTAAACCCCGGATCACTTGGCTGTACCTTGATCGTATTCACTTATTAATAAATATATAATTAAAGAAAAATATATATTCTATAGATTAGGTCAAAATTTTGATATTTATTGATGATCAAGATACAGTCTTGGTAATTAAAATAAAAGTATATAAATATTTTCAATTCTGTGGAGTTCTGTAAATGATTTTCATTGTAAGGCCTTATAATCAGAATAATAAGAAGCTGACTCACCTGTATGCTATGTCTAATTGTTATTTTCAATGCTGTACTTTAGTTCATATGCACTAAAGAATTATTGTGTAATTTCTATGATGGGGTCAATTGATAAGAATATCGGAACAATGGTACTAATGTGCTGCAAGAAGTGTGGATTAAATAAATGCCATGGTTATTAGATAATAATTGCAGGATGAGCAGGAATGTTTGAAGATTTTCAGTTAATTAACCATGATTATTTATTTTTATCTCAGTTAAGCTAGTTAGTATATTACTCTGAGTATATTAAAATAATGATTGAGCTATCCTTGAATAAATTGTAGTAGATTAAAAAATCAATTAAACTAAGGAGGTCATGGACTTACCAACATTGAGCATGCTGAGAATTTAATCTAAAAGAATTAAAAAAAAGGTCAAGTGATCCGTATAAATAAGGAATTATTTGATAAATATTAGATCAATTTTATTCTACAGTTAAGAAGAATAGAAAAAAATATTAATTTTATTGATAATAATATTGAGCAGTGATCATGAATTGGGTTAATTTTATAGTTTACTTGGCATTAGTTTATTTGTATGTGATTACAGTTACGGCAAATGAAAACGAATCAAATAATGTCTACAAATCTCCAAAAATTAATAATAATGTTATTTACGATAAATTCTGTTAAAAACATTCCGATTGTAATCAACGCTTAATGATATGTTTGGACAATAAATGCAAATGTGAACTCTTCCACAGTCCAACATATGACCCAGTTAACAACACATGTGAATGGTTTGACTGTAAAAGTAATCCGGATTGTCAGAAGAATGACAACAATAGGTATTGCGATCTTGGGAGCACAGGTTGCTATTGTAAGCCGGGTTATAAAGAAGACTCTCGTAATGGATTCAAATGTCTGAATGAAAAGTCTAAATATCAAACGTCTTGCTCACACGATGTTGACTGTGGGGGCACCAAGCTAACTTGCCGGGATGGTTATTGTAAATGCGAAGTCAATTTCAAATATAATTATGATTCAGATCAATGCGAAAGATCAGCATGCTCAACTTCGAATGAGTGCAGTGTTTATGCTTATAATATGCAATGTAATAGCGCGGGCAGTTGTGTATGTGCTGATCACTATGAACCCGATCCAAATGTTAGGGGCGTTTGCAGAAAAGTAAGCGAAACGGTTACACCGAATAACAGGGGTAAGCCGGATACATTTGGTAAACCGGATAATAATAACGGAAGTAGTCTACAGATTATGCTTCGGATTTGTATCGCATTATTAATTGTAAACATTTTTCTCGTATGAATGGAATAATAACGGAAAATAAAATTGAATTTTTTAGAGAAAAAAATTGAATAAAAACGTTAAAAATTAATTAGAAATTAAATGTGATTTAAAAACTTATTCTACTTCTATGAATGAGTAACTCATACGACAAATGTGTTTTTAAGATAACAATAATAATAATAAAAATATTGTCTTAAATTCAGTAATATTTGTCTTAACTTTTATAGAATTAATAATTAGATAATTGACCAACGATTGCATTGAAGCAATGTCAACTAGGTCAATACTGTGACTGTTCTATTGAAACTGACTTTCAGGTAATAAATTTCTAATCAGAGTTATGATACGGCAAGGTTATAAAGTCAACACGTTAAGAACCTCTGTAACTATTCATGTAACTATTACCATGGTAATATTGCTTTATTATGCATTCATTATAACACTAACAGGGTGAGCAAAATAAAACTATCCTGTATTTATATCTAGGTTATATAAACTAGTGAGTTTTTAATTATTTTTACATCAATTCATTAGCATGGTCTTTTTTAGTGAAAAATTAGATTAATTTTCCGATTTCAAGAATATTCTGTAATAATTGAAATACTCACCTATCGTGCTATGACCATGTTGAGAATTTAATCAGAATCAAAACAATAAAATAGTGTCATTCGTATAAATATTCCATAAATAATAGATTCAATTCTGTACTACATATAAGGAAAATGAAAAAAATTACTTTATTCTCAATAGTATTCCACATCTGATCATGAATTGGGTCAATTTTATAAGTATTTTTTCACTAATTTATTCGAATATAATTACTATTAATGCAAAGGAAATCGAATCAAATCATGTCTACAATACTGGTCAACAAAATAATAATAATGTTATTTACGATAAATTCTGTAAAACTCTTTCGGATTGTAATCAACGCTTAATGTTCTGTTTGGACAACAAATGCAAATGTGATCTCTACCACAGTTCAAATTATGACCCAGCTACCAATCAATGTGAATGGCTTGACTGCAAGACAAATACGGATTGTCAGAAATATGACCAGAATAGGTTTTGCAATCTTCGGGACACCGGTTGCCATTGTAAGCCGGGTTATAAACAGGACGATCGTAATGGAGACAAATGTCTGAATGAAAAGTCTAAATATCATACGTCTTGTTCACACGAGGCTGACTGTGGAGGTAACAAGCTCACTTGTCGGCGACAATATTGCGAATGTCCGGTCAATTTTAAATATAATTATAACACTGATCAATGTGTTCCAAGTTCACCATGTTCAAATGTCAACGATTGCAGTGTATATTCAGATTATATGCATTGCGACAGCACTGGCATCTGTTCCTGCGATGATCACTATACACCTGATCCAGCTAATGGCGAATGTAAACATGAGCCCAAACCTAATAGTGCCTATAGTCTCAAGAATTGTATATTTCTTTTATATTTATTGTTAACAATAATTATTAGTTTTGTTTAACATTTTTCTTGTAATTTAGTAATTTATTCAATACTAAACTGTAAACTAAATAAAATATATTTATTAAAGTTTTTCATGTATTTTGATAATTAATTCATGGTTTACTCCAATGAATTGTTCCTTGCTCTATTTTATATTCTTTTTTTCGAAGTGCACACAATCTATAATTTTATTGATTCTGTTTAAATAAATTAATTTACCAGGCCGTTTATAAGAACCCAATTACCACGATACCAAGGACTGTTGACTGGTAAATTTTAGGACTAACTGAGCCATTCAGATTGACCGCATCCCAGACCTCATAAAACTATGACAAATTTTAATCTATTTTATTATCTAAAAAAGTCCCTGACTGTGTTGAGAACTCCAGTTGCGCTGGGTAATGTCCCCGGGCCGAACGCAAAATAGAGAATAAACTATAGCTGACTGTTATTTAATTAAAGATTTATTTATTGATCCTCACTATTGTACTTATCGTGTGGATTAGAAATACCCTGTTCATTTGATATCGCAGATAATGACTTAGAAATAAAAATATTGCAATGGACTGGATAACTCTGTAATAGTATTATCCTCATTGTATTATTGCTCAGGTGCAATTATAGAGTTCTAAAAAGGTAAACTCACTTGATAAGTTTCTGCTTTATTTTAAATGGTATGGGTGCTATTTCTGCCCAAATATGTATAGTTTTATGCATTAAAAGAAGAGGTGTTTTCACGTCTATTATATTTTCGCATTCATTACGCAATGATATTATAGTAGAGATAATGAGTTAATTGTTTCATAGATTGGTTGTACTATTAATATAATTATAATAATCATATCAACCGAACCATCAGTTCTAACCGGTCTATACAAAGATGTTACTCAAACCCATGACATCTGATCTATGTCAGTACAGGGGCAATCATTGGATATACTGTATTATTGATAGCACCAGGCTTAAATATCATGTTTTGCAGCTATCAATAAAAAGAATAACATTAAGACATTACCCGGACTAATTTTATAATTTTAATAAAACTGCAACTTATTATTTAATTAGCTTGGTTAATTGAAATATTGCTACTTATTTTAAATAAAACCGCCCTTGTATTGTTGTACAGTCCTCTTGGGCAACACCGACTCTATCGTCAGAGATAAATAATCTATTCTTCTGTTTATTCAATAGCGTATATAAATAGGCGTTAATTGAATGCTAATCAATATTTTACTACTATTTGTGCAATAAATTGATTTTTACTCATATTTACAATAATTAGAATATATTTTTAATTAAGTCATGAATTGTGTCAAAGCTTTAAGTTATTTGTCTTTAATTTCATTATATCTAATAATATTAATTCAGGCAAAACAAATTGAGCCGAATCAAGTTTACGAAACAGATCCACAGATTGATCTTACTTACAATCAATTTTGTAGAAACGATTCCGATTGCGCCGAAATACTGTTCTGCCTGGATAATAAATGCCAATGTAAGGCGTCTGCAACCTATGACAACTCAACGAAAAAATGTGATGATATTGACTGTAAAACAGACAAAGATTGCCAGAAATATGATAGCAATCGCTATTGCATTCCTCGAGACCATAGCTGTCACTGTAAGACAGGCTTCAGAGAGGACACTAATAATGGCCTTAAATGCCTGAACATATCGGCCGTTTATGACACGGCCTGTACATCAGATGCTCAATGTCCTGGTGGCAATCAGACGTGCCGGGATCAGTTGTGCAAATGTCAGATCAATTGGAGATTCAATTATACGTCCAATAAATGCGAAAGTATTTCCTGCAGTAATGGGAACAACGATTGCAGAGACTATTCGGATAATATGAACTGCGATAAGACAGGCAATTGTGTCTGTGCTGATCATTATAAGCCGGATCCAAAAAATGGCGGAAAATGCGATATCCTATCGAAAAATGGTAGCAATGGTCAGAAGTATTGGCTTTCATTGTGCATATCATTAGTGGTTTTTATGACTTTTTTCGTTTGATTTGAAAATTATTTTTTACTTATATTTTATTTAAGTCTAAATATATTTATATATAACTTTTTATTTAAATATTTATATAATTTTGAACTAATTTATTAAATAATTACAATGTATTCATAAGTCAATAAGTCATTAAATATTCATATAATCTGTCTTGATTCAATTTCTTAATACTGTACTAGCAAGATCCTGGCTAATTTTAAAACATAACACTGATTATAATATTTCTTATTTTTTTAAACTGTAATAAAAAATATTTGCTAACGGTTACAGACACGTCTTGATCCTATTTTATTTTGAAAATTAAACTTGCTGATAAAAATGAAATAGTTATCAGAAACGTTATAAATGCCTTTTAACAGAAATAAAATTTCATATTTATATATACTTTTTGTTTTAATGTTTAATCAATAGCTCACACGATCTGATTGTACCGAATGAACAAAAAAAATTACACTGTTTTTTGAAATTATAATTTTTTCCAGAAATCAGCCTGGATAATCTTATATATTGTGTAGAACGCGATTTATAAACTATGATAGTTAATAAATCAGATTGCACCGGTGATCTAGAAATGACTCATAATATGCCAGCATAAGCATTTTAGATATGTGCAAGGTTGTTCAGGGTGTTTTTTCCGATTTAAAGACCAATTTTGCCTGGAATAACTAGTATGGATTTAGATATCATGGATATATTCCTTAATAAATGTGTTGTCTCTGGCAAGAAATTGCGTCTAAAATTGGCCAGGTTAACTGAAATGCTTAACTGATAATTTATTATTTTAGAAATTTTGTCATAGGTCCTTGATCGTATGCAAATTTTGCCTGTTATCTAACTGTTAACACAATACTGACTCAATTACAAGCGAGTGATAGGCTCTTATCAGTTAACTTACATTTTTATAATGAAATAATATTTTTATCGTTTGTATTGGAGTTAATCTCTAGAAATAGATATGATTTTCAATACAGCTATGAATAAGTCATATACAGTACGGATGAGCAGAATTGGCACAAATTTCAAACATTAATTATATTCAAAATACATTGATTTTGTAGGTTAGCCAAAATTATTGTCAAGCTCATAAAAATTAATTCGATTATGAGTGAGTTAAATTGGTGAAACTTTTGTTCTAACCTACGTGGTTCAAATGGTAGATAAGCTTGCTGTTATTTTATCTTTTTTTAAATACTAACAGGGAATACAGCTATACTTTATCTTGTTCATCCATACCTGTTTTATGAATTCATGAACATTTTGTACTTACACTGAACACATTGTAGATTATATGAGAGATAATTATTATTATATATAAAAATAAATATTATTATTATATTATTTGCTAAAAAATAACTTTTCATATTATTCTTGCAAAATTTGAACTTATAATGAGTATGAGCCAGGTTATATATTTGTGTCTTATTGTGTATTTCAAGTATTTAATAATACAATTATTTCAGTTATTAATTCAGGCGAAAGAAAAGAATTCACAAATTGTTAATAAGTTTATTGAAAACAACAATAATTTGGTTTATAATAAATTCTGTAGAAGTGATTCAGACTGTAATCAATCGCTAATGATATGTCTGAACAGTAGATGTGAATGCGATATATTTCACAGTTCAACCTATAATACAAGTTCCCAAAAATGTGAAAGGTTAGATCTCAAAGAAAGTCAGCATATTATCTTGCTGTGCGTTATAATTATCCTGATTCTGAATGCTGTTGTGAACCGGGTCATAAAGAAAATACTGATAAGTAAGACAAATGATCGACTAATTCGCCAAATTAGCAAAAGTCGGCCAAAACTGTTGATTAGAAACTCAAACATTAAGTAAGTGTTTGCTATTGTTTTGAGAGTTATTACAAAATTATAGATATTTTTCTTAAGAATTGTTAAATGAAGTCATAGTAAAATTTTATACAACAAGTTTTAAAAAATAAGAATACCTAGATAGATTATTTTAAAGCTACATTTTTCATTATCAGATCATCACGGTGATTTTAAAGGAGCCAGCTCACAGATTTGAACTGTAGAATGAGCATGTAACTTTGACTGTTGAATATGGCGCATAAATTTCCCACAATAATCAAGCTGGAACATTGACAAGGTCTTTTTAAAATAATGTTTTAAAAGTTTATTAATTAAATTGTAAAAAATCTGTATTATATTAAATGTAAATATTGTTAAAGCATTTGAGTTCAAACAAAATAATTGATTTTAGATTTATTTTTATTGAATAAAATTATAATTATATCGAAAATTCTTCGTTTTTTCTGTTTAACTAATTAAAAATGTAAAATATGAGCATGCTCTGATTTGACTCTGTGCTGGAGAGCTGGAGTTCGAGCCCTTGACCCAGTGGTTGATTTGGTAGTTGCGAAGAGACCGTCACCTATCCTGTAAAGACTCAAATGCGTAGCATTGCCTCCACCGTAAGGTAAAAACACTGCCTGTAATTCCAGAGGGTCTCGACAGTGTCCCGAAAGTGGGGGGGGGGGGTTGGTATACGAAAATGTATGTAAAATGTAATTTATAACAAACTTTTTCAGACTAACAGATGATATCTTTCGGCGTATTATTTCTTTTGAAAGTCATTCAAATGGAAGTCCAGAGAAAGCAAAGCATAAATTCATCCGATTTCGTGAACACCTAAACCTGATCTCTTCTGAATTATAATGAACTCATAAAATGTACCAGTACAACTTATTTTTACCAATTCAAACATATTAGGAGTAATTAGTATTACGATTGTAATTTTTAAAAATAAACCTGTTCATTAATTGAAACAGATTTCATTTTTGCGAACATTAACTTCTACTCAATATATTGGGATTTATTTAATATTATTAAAAAAAATGTCGAAATTTTGTATAATTATTAGATTTACTATAATTGCAATACTTATTGATATATCCAAACAAAACAATTGCAATACTATTATACAAATTAATGGCATTTACTTCGGAGGATGTACTCAACCGATACCTACATCTAGTCTGAGCTATAGTGCCAATCAATACAAATATATTCATAGTTTCAAGGTGATTATAATATTTGAATTCAGACTATAAATAAATTATTTTATTCCCAAAACAGGGCATTCCGTATGCAATGCCTCCGACCGGGAGATTGAGATTCAGAAAACCCGTTCCAATCAGTTATGCG
>JAQIWA010002263.1:0-13979 GCA_034693305.1 Eueremaeus valkanovi
AATTGTTTGAATAAAAGTTTAATTATTTATTCACAAAATTATTTTAATCTCAACTCTTGTGTTAAAAGTTTATTTGACTTCATAAGAGAAAGAGATAAACAGTTATCAAAAATAAGATAACAGGTGCTCAACGTTGAACACACATTAGATTCCACGTCTGTACAGGTCAGACAAAGGGTAGGCCTTTTGTTCAAAGATTTGCCAAAAGTTTCTTTAGTTTTGGAACTTCTATTGATTTGTTCTCGGATTCAGAGTTGTCTACATTTCCTTGTGTTCTATTATAGTTTGATGTTATGGCACCGGTAGAGGATTGAGGTCTGGGAGCTTCGATGCTATTCTTACGGTTGAATAAAAGTTTGAAACTATTTATAATTTATATATTTTGGGAAAACACTTAAAAACTATTATCTTATTGAACAACCATTTCGATAACCCAACTAAAATTAACCAATAAAATGAACATGATACTTTCAATAAAATAAAGTTCCCCTTTAAGTACGTTATTAATGAATGATAATTCAGATAAAGAATTCGACATATTTTTCAAGAATGTTCTCTGAATTAAAAACCTCTCAAAGCATACGTCAAATGTGTTTAAGACCCGAACACAACATAAGCCCAACGAATGGTACGAATAGTGGAGAGAATTGTAGACATAATTACTGGCAGTGAAAGTGATTGACCAAAACGTAGAGCAAAACACGTTATTTCAGGTTTGCGTCAGAAAACAGAAAAAGTCGATTCAATGTTAAGTTTTGGCTTAGATTTGAACCAAATTATTGTAAAATTATATTTAAAACCAAATAAATATTTATTTTAAAAATTGGGCTTAAGTTGAAATTCGGATAATTTGTGGCAAACATTGATAGCGAAAGTCAGTCGTCGTCTTCGTCTGCGTCAGCGATGGACAGAACCCCTTCGGTCTTCTCCGCAATGGAATCGCCATTCAGTTCACTGTCCTCTTCAGTGGGCTCTTACGGTCAAGTGGGCGGTCAGGCCATACAATCGCCGTACTTAGCGTTCGACCCGTTACTGCTTGAGTCCAATGCCAACAAATCTGAGTTCATATTCCCGGACGGCGGCCAACGGGCCAACAGAGGCCGCTTCGAACTGGCCTTCAGTCAAATAGGCTCTTCCGTTATGACCGGTGCCGGCATCGGGGGTGCAGTCGGCGTCGCCAGAGGTATGCGAAGGGAATGGACACAAGTATTGGTTTATTTGTATTGATTTGTCGTTATTTGGTCTGAAATAGGAGTGAAAGCGATCTCTGGTCTGAAGGACTCGATGTCTGTCCAAAGATCACAAGTACTTAACTATATAACCAAAAACGGCGCCGGAATGGCCAACACGTTCGGTACGATAGCATTAGTATACTCTGCTATCGGTGTCGGCCTTTCCTTCGTTCAGGACTCCAATGACGATATCAATACTGTCTGCGCGGCCGTATCGACGGGTGCTCTCTATGGAGGCCTATCGACGCCGCCTAACAATAAACGAACGGAAAAAGCAATTCAAATGGGTTTGCATTCCATTCCCTATTTATATAAATTTTAAATATTTTTAATCCCTTTCCTCATATCCTAATCATAGGTCAAAAACTATGGCAATTAAGAGCCAGACGCTCAGCATTGGGTGCTGTAATCGGACTGTCGGCTGCGGCCGCATATGTTTTAACGTTAAATAAAGAGAAATATTTGCGAAAATAGTTTCGATTTATGTTTAGGACTAATATTAATATATATTTTAAATACAATTATTATATATTTCTTTGTATTAGTTATTAGTTTAGAAATAAAATTATAAATTCATTCATCGAATCACATATTCTTTGCTCAAAAATATTGTTTATTTATAGCATTTGATTAGAATATTAACTAAAATTGTTTTTTATTAAAAACACATTTTATTTCAACAATTTTTTGTTGGTTTTGCAGAAATCAATTGAATATTATATTTGTTTTTACTCTTATTTTGACAACAATTATATGATTTGTATTAATAGTGTATTTTGTTCTCAAGTTTTTTGTAGTTATAAATAGTTATTAAAAAATATTATATTTAATTGAATTAATTATTTGTTTATTACAGAAAATAATTGATTGAATGATAAGAATATATGAGTTTTGGTTTGAATTCAAATGTTGTATAAATTATTGATTAATATTATAATACTATTAAAGAATAATAATTATTCTTACGGTTAATCAGAATTATTCTTAAATTGAGCTTTCATCAAATCTAGTTCTGATCATTTTATAGCGTCATTTATATAAGACCGGATCAAATATGTGCCAAAAGGGCGAAACTCAGGCCGTATTTGCATTGAAATGCGCCCTTTGCTCGATATTGACATTGAGGTAGAGATATGAGAGAAGAGAGTCTCAGATGATTGGCAGACAGAATAACAGTCAGTCTCTAATGTTTTCAATAAATATCTCTCCGATTATTGTCTGTTATGTTGTGTAACACTTGCCGTGTGTTTAGTGAATGACATCAAATAATACATCTTTTTAGAGGTAAGAAAAAGCTTTGCTTTATATCCATATGGACTCACCTATACATACATTAATGATTTGCTATATTTGTTGATTAATTGACTAATCATTATATTATATTAAGAGTAAAATCATTACCAAATCTGACAATTGATTTGATGTTAAATGTATTGAAAAATTCATTCACTTATTGTATAACTGTTTGACTGAATATTATTTTACACTTTTATTACTTAATTATTATTTCTTTTTAAACCAATTAATCTTTCAGTCATTAAAAGCTTAAAGAATTTGTGAATATTTTTATACAGAATTTCAATGAATTTTTGATATTTAAGATAAAAAATGTCATATTTTTCAGAATTTATTTGATTTTTAATATAATTTTGATTTATTTGTTTTAATAAATATTTTTATTCTGAACTTTAAATCAGTTTTTATATAAATTTATATCATTTCATACGAAGAATATATGTTGAAAAAGATGTGAAAAATCTGTTTAAATACAAAAATCATATAAATTCACAGCTTTTCCTATCAAACAGTTTATGACTATAACTGTTATATCAGACAAATGTTTGCGAAAAAAATACTTTTCGGTTCAATACTTCACTTAATTTTTATAATATTTTGCTAATTATTATAAGTTTTGAATTTAAAATCACTTATTTTTGCCTTAAGAATAATGATAGCCTTTAATCGCTTAGTAATTATTTTTCAGTAAAAAAAACTTTTTTCTGAGTTTTGGATATTTTTTGAGACAAATGATAGGATTTTTTGTCTTTAATGATCCGATTATCTGAACTGTGAATAATAACTCTTCAGACGATAATAAGTTTTATTTTTATTATTTCATTATTTCTATAGTCAGTCAGAAAATTAATAAAAATATTTTCCGATTATTTGATAGACTTTTAGATTATTTTTATAATTATTTTTGAATTCGCTTTTAATTTATAAAACATTTCCTGTATTTCACTATTATTTCACTTATTATTGTTTGTATTGTTTTTATTGAAGAAATTCTTGAATTTATTGACCCATTTATGCGAAGACAGTAACGAATCTATAAATTAATTAAGATTTTACTCATTATTTCTGTTTTTATAGGAAATTAATTTTGGATTTCTATAATTGATTAATCAATCAATCTATTGGTAGCGTTATTTGCAAGGTTATATTCAAATGAACATTTCTCAGTTTATAGCGCGACTCTTCAAAGCTGAAGATTTTACGCCATATCTCGATATTTGTGTTCAACTTCTTTATTAAAAATATTTATTAATTAAAATTTTCTGTACATTAAAGTCACTGAAATTGTAATCCATTGTAAAAATTATATGAACCTGATACTATTGATAGTTGCTTAGATACAAATTAATTACTAGAGTAATTATAAAACTGATGACTGCTCTTGTATTTCAATCGCTGTTCTGCTCATCTCTGATATTTGACTGATTATTATATTGTTTTTGATTATGAATTACAAATTCCATTGAAGTCCAAGAATTTTGATGATAATAATTAATGTTCAAATGTCAACATGTTAGTTTAGCTCCTTGTAGCCAAGGCTGGAATGAGCTAAGATAAGAGCCGTGTCATTAATTAGAGACTAATTAATAGCAGGCTTTAAATTTCTGAAGATTTTATTGGTATTTGTTATGAAAATAATTTTTATGATATATTGTTAGGAAATTAGTTTATGAACTCATATGATATCATATGAGCACTAAATTGATTGCAATTACACGAAGCTATTCATTAATTGTTTTTTGTTTCTGTCATTTCATTTGTAATGTTAAGCAAATATTTGTTATGTTTTGCGAACACATTATTTCATTCGACGAATCCTAGTAATCAAGTTATTTTTGTTTTTGAATTTTATCAAAACATATTTCAATTCTGTTTCGAATTCTTTGGAATCTTAACAGTAATTAAGATTTTATTGTCTCTCAACCCAAACATTTTGCTTTATTTTCTCCAATCATTTGTTTTTCGGACTTTTGACTCAAGGATATCATAAATTATTCAGGGTTGCGAACATAGGCTTGTTCAAATTCCTCTTCATTCGGTCAATTCGGACAAAAGTCCTGGAGGGAGGGAATGGTCTGACTCCGGCTCAAAAATTTTGTGGGTATTTTGCCGATTTTCAAAACCTAGGTGGGGTTAGTCTGGCTAAACCCCCTGGCCATCCCTAATGTTGAATATCACTAATATACCAATTTTTGTTATCCGGTTCCGTTCCGATTACACTTAGTTTTTGCTCGACTTTTACCAGAAATGTGAGGAATGCGTCATTTCTTGTCTAAATATCTATGCACTACACCTCCACATCCCTATCCCTGAATTCAATCGATATATAATTTTAGTACTGTTTATGTCAAATGTCAACTCAAGTAACTGTTAATTATTTGACACTTATTTGATAAAACATATGCTTTGATTGTAATATCAATATCAAAGTCAATGCAATTTTGTTTATATTAATTGTGAATTCATTTAATAATATGAGAGATAGCGAACGGGAGATCTGGTCAGAACACCCATTCGTTTTTCAAATCTAGCCAGTACAGTATATTTTATTTATTTATACTATTAGTTAAGAAACAGTTTTTAAACCATTTAATTGAATTGAGACACAAGGAAGTTAGAAAGTATCTTGGCACATTTGAAAATCTTGCCTGAACAATTTTTACATTACTTGTACGCCTTTAGAAACTGTTGTCAACTTTTATCAAACAATTTATAACTTAATATTACACAACAGAAAGATTTTCAAACAAAAAATTAGTTTAAATAGTTTTGAAATCCAAACCTATCAGAAAATCTCTTTATATAAGGCACTGATTATTACAAATATTGCAATATCTGAGGGTTTTTTGTAAAATATTTCAATTGAAAACTCTTAGCATTTCTTAAAAGTTTTTCTACAAAGATATGATTTGTATAGAAAAAAATCTAAAATATTTGTCAAACCATTAATTGTATAGATTTGACTCCAATTTACTTCAATGTTATTTGAATTAAATATTTGTTCAGCAGTCAAACAGAGCGCAAATATTGGTTTCAATTATTTTCAATTCATATTTATTTTGATTCATATATTTTTATTAAATAAAATTCAATCCGATTTTTAAATCAGTCAATAATCTGTATAGTTTTGTTTCTTCACTAAATTGATATTTTTTTTCTTTGCTATGAATTTTTCATTTAATTATTTGCTTTACTAAAACTGCAACAGAATTGTTGTGTTAATTGCTTAACAGATAATGACATTAAGTTTTTTGAAATCTGTTTTTAAATAGTTGTCTGCACTGTATATCAAAATATTTGTTTCGTTTGATTCACATCTAATGAGAGTTTTATATGAATTATGAATTCATGTCATTGACGCTAAACCACTCTCTCGTGTGAAGACATAGACTCTTATATTAGACGACAAGTTCAGTCCATATTTTATTTTTATTAATCTATAAAGGACTTGTCTGAGGATTGAAAACATAACTCCAGAGTTAACATCCGATGATCTCATAATGATATCTGAATTTTTTAATAACATTTTATATAATAATTATTTTTCTAACTATAGACATAGTTGCGCAAATCTACATTTTATTCTTGAATTTCAAACTGAGTTTACAGGAAAAGTATATGAGATATTCCCATTATTTCTTCACTAACATATGCATAATGGAAAGAAGAATAAATAGCTGTATAAAATATTTATGAAAATAATTTTTTTGTGGCGGGAAAAGTAGTTTTGAAAATATAAACTTTCTTTCGATAGTGTTGCCAGAGGAGACCCAAAAATATTTTTCCTGTTAACTGTGCATGATAAACACAGTTTTTAAATTAAGTCATAATACTTTTGGGTCTCTTCTGGCAACACTATCAAAATAATGTTTATATTTTGAAGACTACTTTTCCCGCCACAAGAAAATTGTTTTCATAAATATTTTATACAGCTATTGATACTTCTTTCACATATGTATATGTTAGTGAAGAAATAATTGAAATATCTCATATACTTTATCTGTAAACCAAGTTTGAAATTCAAGATTAAGTGCTTGTATTGAATATTCAAATGTAAATAACTTTTAAACTATTATAGTTACAAATTATTTTTCCACATATTTCATATATATACCATATTGGTTAAATCGTGGTTAAAATGATTTTGAAAAATTACATATTATATCAATCTTCAGACATGTCCTTTTCCGATGAATTCATTTATAAAGCATTTGAATTATGTATTCAAATGGATCTGATGTGAACTACAAAATAGTTCAATTGAGCACATTTATCTGGAAGAGAGATATACTGACAATTATGCACTGGTGCATTGTTTTAAAATTTGTAAATAGATCTGTGCAATTAGGCCTAATGCCTAGTGTTAAGGGCAAGGTAATCATTCTTCGTTTAATAAGCTGTACTGCGTATTTTTAAAATATTGAATTACCTAGAAGAATGACCTAGATTCTTGGAATACCTCCAATAGATTCTTTGAGAAATAATGACATGAAATAAAACGACCTGTGCTGCACATCAATTATAATGTTATTCAAACTTTGAATTTATAAATATTGAGAATACTATACAAAATTGTGTGAAGAGGTGTATAATATCTATGGTATAAATAGTCTTGTCTTACATCGGAAGCACTTCAGAGCACTTCTTAATAAATATTTTGAAAATCAAATATTTTTATACTTTCTTATAAATGAATATAATATTTGAGTCGATGATAATTTTCAAGCTATCGCTTCTAACTTTGACCCTGCTTATTAATTATAACCAGGGCGCTATTGAACACAATATTCCGGAAAGTGCTACTCGAACTAATGATATTGGTAACACTGGCCCGGGTATACTTGTCAAGCCGAAAAATGAGCTTAATGGTATTGTTTTTTTATCAAATTTTATATACATTCCTTGATCAAAAATATAAATGATCCTTTTTATTCAAAAAAATTAATCTTGCTTAATTAATCAGAATACTGTTTCAAAGAATTGATTGATGTGTTTAAGAATTATAAACAAGATTTTAAATACAATGCTCGAGAAGATAATGGAGTCTATGACGGGGGTCATATCGATTGGGTAAGTGTTTTAAAATTAATCTAGATGCCCAAATAATTTCATTATATCTAGTCGAACATGGTGAATTTGGACTAATAAATATAAAATACAAGCAAGATTGCTTTGACCATCACAGCTTCAAGGCCTAATTTTTGTTATTCCAGATCAATGGTAAGATTGTACCCAGACGACACAGAAGAATGACCGATATATACAAGCTATTCTTCGAAAAGCCCTACGCCTTCTATATTCCTGACGTCAAAGAAAATTGTAAGAAATATTATCTTGGACAGTAAGCTTATAAACAAAATTGGACACAGGATAAATACACTGATAGTATTGAAAAAATATGACTGTTTATTGTGACGAAAGTTTGTATTCTATAGTTCTGTTCCGTAATATTCATTTAAGGCACGAACATTTGAATGTTTTAATCAAAATGTCCAGGTTTATCAGTCGTGTTATGGACGTTTATGTCCAGGACCAGGTTATGTTACTTTTTTTTTTGCTTATAGACGCATTCAAAATAGTAAATATATCGTAAAATTGGGCCAGGGGCTGATTTTTATATACAGTAATTGTGTTTACTTTTTATTTAAGTATTTAAAAAATATCCTTGTACATTTTCGTGGAACTTACTTTTATGAAAATATTATGTATTTCCTGAATAATCTTTAAATAAGATTTGGTCAACAATAACGATAATAATTGATTATTAGCTCAATTTTATAATTCGATTGTAAGACAATTCACCCTGTTCGAATGGTCGTCTAGTATGATCCAGTTATTACAGCCTAGCTGATTATTATAAAAAAGTACCGTCAAGTACAAAAGTTTATTCAATCACTTACCTGTATCCGCATCCCTGAAAATAATTAAATAAATAACAATTTCGTTAATATTTATAAAAAGTTTAATTCAATTATTTAAATCATTCATTCAGTACTGGAAAAAGTCAATAACCAACGAGAAACTAAAAATTTCTCATTGAATTCCAATTGAATTAACAGAATAAATAAGTTGAACAAACAATAAAACAATCCTGATTAAAAAAAGGTCAAAAGAATTGAATGTCAAATGAACTGCCACAGTTCATATTAAGTGCTAGCTCATAAAAGTGAGATTGAATTCAAGAATAATAAATCAAAGCCTATTCCGAGTATAAAATCAAATTCGAATTGAGAATACTTTTGAAACTGATCTGTCTCTTTGGCTGCATTTATCAAATATCGAAAATATGTTCACTTTATTTCTCATACGAAACGACAACTAATGTTAAGTATGAAAAAGAGTCGACCGTTTCGTTGCGGGCGATAACCATATGTATGGCCAAAGAATTTTGGCTGAAAAAGGAGTTCAGGGCTAATAAAGTTCCAAATGACAAAAACTACCAAGTCTTGTGCCTCCTATGAGCTATAGCCAGATTTAGTTCATTTTATTGTCCGCATATCAGGACCTACTGAACATAATTGCTGTCACAACACTAGCACCTGTAGCTTATCTCTGCCCGATTCCCAAACACTATAACCCAAACCTTGTGGATAAGGCATTCATTTGAATGTTAGAAAATTGTTATTATTAGTTGAGTTTTGTCAGGATTAATATGTCCTAACTCTAAAGTGGTGTCTGGCCAGGTATGATTTCACTCCATATGGTTACATAAAAACAGTATTCAATGCTCACTATTGCTTAATCGTTACAAATATGTTGACTTACTTTCCAATTGGCGTCACATCGTTTGGCCTTTAATTGTATTTATTTCTAAATATAAATGTTTTCAATTTTTAAGCCGAGAAATAAAAGTGAGTATAACTCGAATAAATAAAATGAATAGAAGTTTATTAATACAAATATTTTATAATAATTCACAGAAAAGACTGTAAAACCAAAACTAAGCGATCGCTTGTGGGAATCGGGTAAAGATATGCTCCAGGAGATAATGGACAGCTATTTCGTACAGGTTGTTCTGCTCTGCGGCGAAATGACGGAACAGAATGTGGCCATAGCTCATAGGATGCACAAGGAATTGAAATACACTCTAGTGCCATTCACCCAGGCATACAAAAATGCTATTTGTTTGACCAGTACTGATGTGGAAAAAGTGTTCTTTGAATACCAGGTCAATGCCTGGAATGATGTGTTCGAACAGAATTACGAAAAGGAGTTTAAGCCTGTGTTCGGTCCGGTGCCCAAAAATATATGGTCGGAGCCGATGAATGCGTCGGATATTAAATATTGTGATTATGTCATCGAAATATCAAAGACGGGTCCGATTTCTCGACTGTTAGCCGCTCTCTATGCCGGGTGTATAGGACTGACACAAATACATGACTACGTCAGACATCACCCGAACTACAGATATAACCCATTCTTCGATATCCTAACCCAACACAAGTGTGGAACTCATAAAGAGCTGGAAATGATTCGAAGCCTAATAGACGCTAAAGAACCCATGAGTGCTAATGAGGAACGGGATATGTTTGAAACGTTCCAGATTGTTATGGACTATGCATATGAGTCCTGGTTGGTTTTGGGTGCGGACTACAGACAACATTCCTTCTCATAACAAACTAATGTATATTTTTAATCATAGATAACATCAAACAAAACGAAAAATCTTATTATTTTTAAAATATAAAAATTTTATTACCAGTCATAATTGATATGATGGGATGAGCAAGGAGTGCTTTTAGATCATAGTTAGGCCATTACAATATTTTTTGTTTAAATAAGGAAAACACCTTTTTATTTATCTTCATATCAATATTGAGAAATAATTTTATTTATTTTGCATTCAATACAATTGTTTGTTAAAGAAATTGAAGGAAAATAGTAAAAGAAATGGAAATAATATAATAAACAAATCAATAATTTTCGTTTGGATCTAAATTTTCTTTGAAATGCGTTTGTCTTTCCTTACTATCATATCAGAAGGTCTGCCAAACTCTAACTGTGATTGAGTCAACGATTGTATGGTTGAAACTCTTGAGATGTCGATCGCTTTCGATGAAACACTTGGCGGAGAAACCGAACGTTTTTTTGGTTCCGGTTTATATCGTCTACTTCGCGGCTGATTTACATTTGGTTCTGATTTTGCTTTTCTGTATTTCACGCAAATAATAATTGAGATAATAATAACGATGAGAATGACTGCAATAATAAGACAAATCAATATAATTGGTATAAATCCGAATCCATTGTCTTTTTTTCCATTTTCTTCTTTTCCATTGTCTTCGCAACTGATTTGCAGCCATTCTTCGATGGTTTGAGTGACACAGAAGTCATTCCAATCGTCTGAACTGACTTTCATCCGACAAATCATATTTCCGGCGAATAAATGCCAAAAACCATTGGATATAAAGCCAGCGGTTATTGGCTTTTGATTGTCTAATGTCTTGAATGACTGATAACTGTCATTGCTATTGACGTCAACTAATCTGACTTTATTTGTGTCCACATTCCGGACTAATCGGAACTTTTTGAGCACTGTTTTCCAATTGTGGACATCAATGCCATTATCGCGAGCATATAGAGCAGTGATATCTTCTAATTTTTCAATCAGAAGATTATATCTGTCATTAGAGACTCCAAAGTCTTGTTCGCAAATAAAAGCCAGTGTTGAGCCAATCCTTTCGAATCTCTTCTCTTATTATTAAAAATCAATATTAAATTCAAAATCATTTTAATTCATAGTCAATGTGTTGATTGACGGAAGAGTTCTTATGACTACTTACCCCATATAGAATAATATGACCGGTGTCTGGTATTTGCACCGCTATATCTATGGGACCCTTCAGTTCATAAGACCAATGGCTCAACTTTTGTGACGAAATCACTTCAAAACTGCAATTATTTTCTTTCAATAGAAATATGTTTTGTCCGGAAAATAGTGTCAATACATTTGGCCCTAAACTCGAATAGTTGTCAACAAATGCCGAATCGATTGTAATGTTTGGATCAAATAATTGAATCGAAATATTCTAATAATTATTAAATGATTGAAATTATATTATAATTACTATTCGTATTGAGTCTAACCTTGGGATCAGACGCTGCTATAGATCTGATTGACAGCAAAGAAGTGAAGACAAACCATAAGACATGAATCGAAAACATTTTATAACTTCTAAACAATGTCTGAAAAGTCTTATCAAAGCGTTTAAAACAAATCAAACTTAGAATCGATTGACTGAATCACAAGTATTTTCGAAATGATATTTGAGTTCTACAGAACGGCTCGAAAAGTCGTTAAATTGTTGTGAATTCGCGAACAGTTTTAACTCATTGTTTAATATCTGCACTTTTAGTGCAAATATGACTCCGACGTTATCGACGAGCCCTAACAAATTTGCACTAATAGTGCAGACCAATCAGAGAGCGTATCGGCTGATTGCGCGTGAAATCAGTTATATTTGAGTATTGAAACACAATTTAGTTAGAAATACAGTCAAACCTATTTATATTTGCAATCAATACATAAATCAAATGATAAAATAGTTATAATTATAAACTGGTCAATTCAAATAATTATGGATTTAAAAATTAATTAATTGAATAAACAATGCTGAACAATGAAATGGATTACCACTTTCTATACTAGATTATAATTCTTCCTTAAAATTGAGGACTAAAATAACAAAAACAATTTTTAAATATGAAAGTTTTGTTTGAATCTACTCTAAATCTCTTTATTAATAGTGGGTCGATATTTATAACAGCTTTGATAAAAAAGAGGAGTATATAGTTTTGCTAGAAGTACCCCCCTCCCGAGAGGAAAAAGAAGGCCTGGGAGAAGAAAAAAGTCCTTTATTAACAACGGGATACGCTGAAAAGGATGGAAAATTGCTGAAAATGTCCTTTACTAACAACGGGGTAGGATGAGAAAGGCTGGGAAATTGCTGAGAAAGTCTTACTAATAACGGGATAGGCTGAGAAAGGAAGAGAAATTGCTGTGAAAGTCCTTTAGTAACAACGGGATTGGCTGAGAAAGATTAGGAAATGGCTGAGAAAGTCTAGGGAATAGGGTTCGCTTTATTCTTTGCCTCGTACTACATAAGAGAAATTCGTAAATTTTAATCACTCAATATTCTACAACGTGGAGTTAACATAATTCTGTATAAGCTCTGCCACAAAACACTTTATTAATAGCGTGTAAATACTTTTTATAAAAATGAACTTTTTTTTAATCTGCCGCAAATCTCTTTATTAATAGCAGACAAATACCTTGTCTGCCAATTTCAGGTTCAGTAATTTATTCAAGATTTCAGTAAAGACCGGCTTTCCTGCTATTTCAACCTCTCATTGTTAATAAAGATACTTTCGACCCTATTAGCCCTCATTGTTATTGTTGGACACTTTTCCGTCCCGATTCTATGCCACAGTGTTAATAAATAGGAAATTTATATTCAGCATTTTCCTAGCTCTATCCAGCCCATCCATACAGAGGTTCTTCCAATCAAATTACACACTAATCCATTCTTTTATTTACAATATTTACATCTCACTGTTAGTAAAGATATTTCATTTGGTACGTTGATAATAAATAACTTTACCACTTTTTACTATATAAATCTCTTTTTATTTGCAATTACAGTAGTTACCACGCAGAGATCCCATTTGCCAACATATATTCCATTGTTAATAAAGGGCTTCTTTCAGGCCTACCCAAAATCACCCTGGCGACCTACTAGACCACCTTGACCACCTGCCTGGCCTCCTTGGCCGACTCCCTGTCATCCCAAGCCACCTACCAGGCCTCCCTGGCCAACTCCCGGTCCTCCCTAAAAACCTACCCAGCCTTCCTGGCCAACTCCTGAGCCTCCCTGGTCACCTACTCTACCTTCTTAACCACATATAAAGCATCCCAGGCCACCTACTGTACCTCCCTGACCACATTTCTCTCCTCAACATTTGCCTCTGTAATAAAAGACCAGTTTTCCCAATATTTTTGCCTCACTTTGTTAGTAAAGAACAGTCTCGGGTATTGACAAAAATTCTTCGCGCAATTCAAATAAATTGTTTTCTTAGGAAAAATTAAGTTAATTTTTCTATTGATTTATTCAAATATAAGCTCTTATATAGGCTTTACTGTATTTTTGTTGGTCTCAACAATATAACTGACTTCTAAGCACTGATTGGTTGTCATTCGGTTTAATAATTCGAATCAAGTATTGTTGCAAATAACGGCAAAGTCGGCAAAGGGGTGTCAAGGCATGCATTTGCAGTCGACAAGGAGTTAATTAAATAGTGTACAGAAGCGCGCTCTACACGTTGGCAGGTGGGCCGAGACTTGCTGGGTGCGATCTGTCCTTTAAAGTCCCAGAAGAGTGGCATTGCCTCCACTGCACCCTATGTTAGAAACAATGCCAGTGTTCCCCCGAAAGGGGAGAAGTGGGAGTGGGT
>JAQIWA010002264.1:0-13976 GCA_034693305.1 Eueremaeus valkanovi
CTCAAATGGACGGCACTATCGGATCGGTTCAGACAATCAATAAGCCGGTCAATCGTCAGATGCGCTCAATTCGGGCCCGAAATACATCCCAAAACCCAATCGAACCGATGAATAGACTTAACTATTATTTGGACAAAAGTCACGAACAGTTCAAGCATTTGGAAAAAGAGCGCAAAAAGGTTTGAATTCATAATTATTTACTGAATTCATAGTAATTTAGTAATCAATCACTCGATTCATGTCTTCTCTAATATTAAGGTTGAGTTCGAACTGATTCAGGCCTTCGTCGGTCAGAAGATCTCGAGTGCGAACAACATTCCGATCCAACGATTGCCACAAAATGCGACCAAAATCGACAAAATCACAACCGATATGAGTCGAGAACACGCAAAGGTCATCACTATAGTGGCCAAAATGGAACAGTTGAAGGGCCGGGAACTCAACGAATCCATTCACAACTCAATCCAGAAATGGGTCGAAATTATACGCGATTTGCAAATGAAGCGCAAATACGAGTTACAGAAGAATACGACAAACATTGCGGCCATCGGTTCGCCGCCCGAAGAGTCGTTCATTCATCAGATCTGCGATATCTTAAAGCAGTTGTCGGCCTGTATTCGGTCGGTGCGGAGCGCGTTGTGGTCGGCATCTGTGCTCACGCTTTACGATAAGCAGTACTTCGCCTGAATTTGCATACATTTCCACTAATTTTTTTACTTAACAAAGTTTTGCCGCTTTTTTCAGATGACTTATAAAAACATATATTTTTTCTCATAGAATATGAATCAAAAATTGTTTTTAGTTTTTTTTTCTATAGTTTTCTTCATTTTCTTTACCCTTTGTTTAATGAAATTCTTGTTTTAAATTGATTTTCAAATAATTATTAATCAATTATTGGTTCATATCATGAATTTCTAATCGAATTCTCGTTTTTTTGTTTCAATTATTATACGAATTATAATATATTTTAATTTAATGAAAGCAACAAAACATTTAAATACTATTCTATAGTTTATTTACTACGACTGTACGCCTCCTCTATAGTAATCACTGTCTGTACTGTTTGTTACAAAAACTGAGACTTTTCTACACAACTGTATTGACTATTATTTATATTTTAGTCGATATTATAATTGTATTCGAATTTCAAACCATTTATTCATTTATTGCTAACTTTTTTCTCTTCTTTTAATACATTTATATTTCTATTATATTCTATTCAATACTACAAGTGCGGCATTAACTCCCTTTCCTCTCCCTTTCACTTCTTGTACTATTATTTGTTTCATTACTTATAATGTTTTCTCATTCTGTCCAACAATTTGTGTAAAAATTAATAAAATTTAAATTATTTTTTGCGAACAATAATAATATTTTCATTTATTTTTAATTTATAAACATTTTAACCGATTTTCCGGTTCGACACAAACTTAACCGGACTTTCACTATCCGTATAACCAGAAACTGATGAACAGATTGGAAACCAAACTACAGACTCAACTAAACTATTGAATGTCTATCATATAGTCCGACCTAAAGCTTAATCCTTATCCAGAAAGACATTCCTCTTATGAAATCCGCGGTCGAAGAACTGCCAGCTCTCTGTCCGCGGGTTGGGTCGTGGGAACCGTTCGTCGCCCGGGTAGACAGTTTCTCTCTGCACGTAAATCCGAGTCCCCCTTTGCTTCTCCCAGTGCTCGCGGTTGTACTTCAGGTAATACCAAACCCCGAGAACTGACAAATAGATGAGAAATCCCCGGCCAATGCTCTTCCGGCAGACCATCGCTCGGTTGGGTCTCTATTGGAGCAGACATTGAGTAAACCATTGATGAGTCCAATGAAAGGACAGACAGAGAGACAGACCATGTATTTCGTGAGGTATTCCTCGAAGAGGTCAAGCGGTTTGCGATAGAAGCGCCGAATGGGGTTGTGGTACTCCAGGTAGAGCTGCCGGACGGGGAACGGCTCATTCGGGTGCAACTTCTGGTCTTTGATCCATTTGATGCGCCACTGCCTCTGCGTCTCATCGAAGTCAGGTCCGAGCCGTTCCCTCTCGTGTGCGAAACGACCCTTAATGCTCATCGGCATCACTCCGGAGGTCACGTGAAACGGATAGCGCGGGTTCTCATCGAACCGTTGTGTCGACGCCTTCGCATACATGCGCTTCAAGTCTTCTTCACTGATGTCGGGCTTCAGCGGATCGTCCAAAGGACCAGCGGATCCGCTCTTCTCGGACACCATTTCTGCGTTTATTGGTTCTGCAATGGGGTCATCGACTGCCGTCACTACAACTTTCGGTCTATATATAAATCTTCGGACAATTGACATGAATTGAGTTCACATTAATTGCAATCAAAATATTAAAAACAATATTAATATTAATAATGCAATCATTGAATACATTGGACGTCACGTCATATCACATGCCATACACTCAATGATTGCATCAAATAATCTGAACTCAATTCATGTCAATTGTTCGGACATTTATATAAAGAGACCGAAAGTTGTAGTGATTTTGGATCAGATAATCGTCGCTTTAATCTGCGGTCACTGCCAGTACTCACTGGTCACGTGAGCACTGCCTCAGACTGTGTCAGATGACTCGAATAAAGCGTAAATAATTGTTACGTCATTTGTGAATGAAATGCAATTCAATGCAAAGGCAATCAAATGAATAGAATTAGCGCTCAATTCGAATGACTTTCGGCTAAACATTAATTGAGTTCTCATTAAATAATAACTGATTTAACGATCAATTAATTCGACATTGAATTCAAGTGAAAACAATTATTATTATAATTAATATTAATATAAATCTAAATATAATTGAATTGAATTGTCATTTGTTTTGCAGACAATTGCGACAAATGTTCAGTAAATCAATTGGAGAGCGATTTTGGAACCAAACGGACGAAACACCAGAAGAAGAGGAAGCGCTCAGACATGAGCTCAAGCCTGATGTCAGAGAGGACTGGAATCTAATTAAAGTAATTATTGTTATATTGTTTGCAATCATTCATACAATCAATTGATTAATCGATTACTCAATGGATTCGTTCAGCAAATCCAAAGTCAGACCAATTTGTATCGTCTGATCGTCTCTTCGTTTTGTCCCCAAATATATGGACACGAATTGGTTAAGTCAGCGCTCGTACTGTCCGTCTTCGCCGGCGTCGATAAACACGACAAAGAGTGCAAAGACATCCGAACCAGAGGTCAAATCCATGTCCTTGTGTTCGGAGATCACGGCTCCAACAAAGACCTGCTCTTAAAGAGTGTCCTTTCGATGGCATCCAAAGCCGAGTACGTGTGCGGAAACACATCCACTTTGGATATGTTGACCACAACTCTGAAGAAACGAAATAAAAGACAATATTTGGAAAAAGGATCTCTCGTTTCCGAACAATTCGGTTGTTTTTCAATTCAGTTCTCTTTCTATTCAATTGTTTTAATATTTATTCAATTGTTTAGCCATTTGTTGTATCGATGACTTCGAAAGACTGAATGCAATACAACTGCAGGCCATCCAAGAAGTGATGGATTACCAGACGGTGTCCGTCCATAAGAACGGAATGTTTTGTCAAATACCGGCCAAGACTTCAATCATAGCGACAGTGAATCCTCTGAACGGCTGTTACTATTGGTCTGAAAACGTTTGGCAAAACACTCGACTCAATGGATCTCTTCTCTCGAAATTCGATCTCATCTTCGCTTTAGTCGATTCGCCGGACGAGGAGTTGGACTCAAATCTGTCGAAAGATGTTTTGGATTCGCGTAAAGAGAACTGGGATTCCAGTCAGAAGAGAGTTCACAAGTGTTTGCAAACATCCGATTCCAACAGAATTGACAGCAATTTAATGTCGAAACTGATTTACGGGCCCGAAGAGCAACCGCCGGATCTGATTGCACACGAGCTGCTCAAACGATACGTGACATACGCTCAACAATTCATTGATCCGGTGATCAGCGCTGAGGCCAGAGATCTGCTCATTGGGTTCAGTGAAGAGATGGCGCGAACAGAGATCTGCAAATCGATTACTGCGAATGTGGAGACTCTCTACCGACTGACCGAAGCCAGAGCTCGGCTCGACCTCAGACTGGAGGCCACCGGAGAGGACGCCAATGATGTGATCGATATTGTGAGGCATTCTATTGGAAAGCATTACGTTTTGCCGAATATGACGAACAAAATGCAATTCATTAACTCATTCAAGAATTCGAGTAAAAAACAATTCGCGAGAAATCTTCACAAAGTATTGCAAACAATAGCCGAACAGAACCAACAAAACCTGTTTAGTGTCGACCAAATCGTTGAGATTTGCACTAATTTTAGTCTACCTTTCGATACAAAAGACGATATTTTGCGGGCAATCGATAGACTGAACAACGAATCGATTTTACTTAAAACCGGTTCTAATTATAAACTCATTCCTTAAAAGTTCTGACAATTTATTAGTTCTTCTCTTCTTATCAATCAATTCGTAAGACTTTTATTGTAATTCCTATCGATTTTTGTGCAATAATTCAGACACTGTTTGAATATCTCATTATTTTTTCTTTAAATATAATTCTATTTATGAAATAGTTATAAAACTATTTATAATTATTTTTCTCTAAAATTTTGTTTTTATAACTCAAACAAAAATAATTGAATAAAAAGTGTATTTTTTCTGAATTTCAAATATTTTCTATTTTTATGACTCATTTTCACTCAAATTCTTGAATACATTTTTTTGTATCGATTTTCTCAAAAGTGGAGAACAACTGAACAAATAGTTAACGCAGTTATCATTCAATGTGTCTTAACATTCAGAATAAGAGAAGAAAAAGAAAGAGTATGTCGGTACTTGACAAAATATTTTCATTTTTTAAAATAATTTTAACCACGATAAAACAATGTGGCTGATATGTGAAATATGTAAACAAATCAATTCTAAATTTTATAGTTTAAAAGTTATTTACATTTAAAAAATCAATACATACACTTTATTCTTGAATTTGAAACTTGGATTACAAAAAAAGTATATAAGATATTTGGAAAATTTTTTCACCAAGGTATACATATATGAAAGAAGAATCAATAGTTGTATAAAATATTTATGAAAATAATTTTCATGTGGCGGGAAAAGTAGTTTACAAATATAAACATTATTTTGACAGTGTTATCAAAGAGTACCCAAAAGTTTAATTAATTCATTTATAAGCTGTGTTTATCAAGTATAGTTGACTTCAAAAAAATTCTTGGGTACTCTTTGATAACACTGTCAGAATATTGTTTATATTTCTTAAACTACTTTTCCCGACACGAAAAAATTATATTTGTAAATTTTTCATAAACTTATTGATTCTTCTTTCATTTATGTATAACCTAGTGAAAAAATTATTTAAATATCTCATATAATTTTTCGGTAAACCAAGTTTGAAATTCAAGAATAAAATGTAGATTTGAGCTTCTCTGGTTATAGATAGAAAAATAATTTTTAGATCAACTGTTATTAAATGATTCAGATATTATTATGAGATCATCATATTTTAATTCTAGTGTTATAATTTTGATCTTCGGACATCATCTTTATTTTATTTTAATTAATATTTTTTATTCAAAAGCTGTTGATTTGATTATTGAAATGAATTTAAAACATATTTTAGTATAACTTTAAAAATTATAATTAATTTTCGATTCAATCGATTGCTATATAATTATGAATTCAATTAAATATATTATTCTTTTCTTCGAAACTATTGAATATAATTATCTATTATTTAAATAAGAATTAGTTTTTTGTATGACTTGTATCTAAACCGGTATCTCATGGATGAGGAAAACATGAGATAATAGATGTTATGTTCGTTTGACACAAATCTATTGGATTTAATGAAATTCTGTTCAGAAAAGAAGAAAATTATTATTATTTTGAGTTTTGAATATTTAAATCATACGAAAAGTTGATAAAAAATAAATTGAATAAATGAATGAGAGATTAGAGTTAAAGTCAAGCTATAAATCAATACTGAATAGGAGAGCGCATAAGAGATGCTCGACTTGTGCTTAAAGTTGTTATGTCTTAATAAGCAGTTAATCAGAAATCAATTATAAGTTGATTTTGAAGTTCTAAATATCAAACTGATTAAAGACAATATTTTATTACTATTACTATTGTATTCATATGTTATTATGAATTGACTAATCGTTATGATTGTCTGTGTGTACTGTACAGTACTGTACATACAGTGCATTACATTCTCAATGATGTGTTATCTATAGAATTTCGATCGAGCAGTACATCACTTAAGCTTAGGCTCATTTGATTGTATAAGAGAAGAGAAGAGTATTATTCTATTGCACACAATATTCAACGCATTATTCAATGCATTATTAATATATAAATTATTGTTAACTTTATTATAACAGTTATAATAATGCGTTTGATTGCATACAATATTATTATAGTTTGCTTTCCTATTGATATCCAATCAACGTTCAAAGTCTGACTGAATTTATCAGAGCAAGTATGGTATCCAAGTTTATATTAGCTCAAAGACTCTCAACTCATACTTGAGGCCACTTTCATCAGTTAGAGTCTCAGTCTATGTCTCTGTCTTTACGAAAGTCTCAATGAATTGCAATTCGTTCCCAAACTAGACGTGACTTCGCATCACTAACACTATTAATATATTTTCTGCTTTTCTACCTTTCCTGCCGTTTCTGCTGCCTTCACAACCGCTATAACGGCTTTAGTAGAACAGTGCACAACACCAGCAACTATTGCAGCATCGATACGATACTTGTGCCATACAATACACCGTTAGATTCATTGCTACAATACATTGCTATTTGCTATATGCTTGTCAATACCGGTGCTCAGCTCTACTGTATAGCACTTATACTGTAATACAATTCAACTTGTGCTACATTCAACTACAGTATATTCTACTTCAGAGCACTTTAATATTTTATTTCTATTCTGTTGTATAATATTCTCAACACTGCTATCGAACTCAACACTAAAACTATTGCAAACTTTTTCTCTGGAAATATATTTAATGCAATTAATTGTTGGCAAAAAAATTAAATAATAATTAGAAATGCCGTTCAAAAAGTTTTTCAGCAGTAAAAAGAAGAATAAAAACGACGGTAAGAATACATTAGAATATTCATCCCTTAAATATATTCAGTATTGTTTTGTTTTATTACAACTAAACTATTGGTATTGAATGCATAGCAATCTTACTTTCTTTTTATCAACTCTTTTACCTCTCTTACAATTGTTAGTCAATACAATACGAGTCGTTCAGTAGTTTTATTGTCATTTTATAACTGCTATATATTTTTAGTGCATTTTTAATGTTCAGTGAATTTAGAATTAATTATATATATATTCCGAAAATTTTTTGTTAATTATAATCAAAACTAAAAACTCTTTGAAAAAATAAATGTGTCGACTGTTGGACTGACTGCTAACAGAATGCATGTAATGATGTGTACTGTAAACCATATTTATGATGACATGAATACCTGTACGATTCAAACAGTTTTGTCAATACCTTCAGTCGAAGGTTGTTTTGTGCGTATTTCAAGACGAGAGAGAGTTTTCATTGAATTTATCAATTTATATAAAACTATTTAAAAATTATATATAAATATTTGATGCATTCAATCGAGTTTTTTGATAATTATTTATAAACTTTATATATATTTATAACAAAACGTGAATTAATTTAACATTTTATTAGTTCGAAACAAAAATTAATAAATTGTTATCAAAACTAATCTATTGTTATGTAAGGATATATTACACTATATTTGTGTTATATTTATTGTTAATCGTTGAGTCATTCAAAGAATTTTTTCTCCAAAAATACGTTTTTCTTTTTTTCACATAAAATATTGCCTTAAAGTAACAAAATTAACGATAAAATAAATTCATGAATTAAATAGTAATCTTTGAAGCTTTGCATTGAAATTATATTTTGCATTGAAATAGAAATTAAATTCATTTTTATATAAGTATATATAAAATGCGAATATAATTAGCGAAAGGTTTTTACGAAAACATACATAAATTCAATGATAGTCAGGACTAGAATATCTATGTTGAGGAAAATATTAAGCAGGCTTAATTTTATTATATCTATGATTATATTTCTTTTCCTAATAATTTGCAATAAAACATATTACAAAAGATTATTACTTTTTTCAATAAAAAATTTAATTTAATGAATGAATCTGTTGTTTGTAATGTGAGTATCAGTTGAATGATAAACATCTCTAACATTAATTGGAATTGCATTCACACGAGTGAATCATAACTAATGATTATAAACTAAATTGTCATAACATTAGCCATAAAAGTATGCAATAATCTGTTGGATTTCGAAACAGAATAATCACTACAATTTTGTTGGGCCCGGCTTATTTTCTTCATCCTTTAATTCTCGTTCAATTTATTGAAATTTTCGAATAAATATTTAGAATTCTTATAACTTGTATATAAAATAAGTTATATTTTATTTTATAAATACCTGTATTAGACATGTAGTCTATGGCTTATAAATTGATAAATAGCTAATCAGACGAAACAATAGAATTTCTAAAAAAGTGAGAATTTTTATACAATGAATAATATGTCACATATTTTAAATGCGAAAATAGCATGGATTAGATTAAACTTGAAAGCTATGTCACTATATTTATATCACACTTCGATTGCATAATATATTTGTTTCTATCGATAATAAATAACTTTTATTTCAGTCGAGATATTCTGCAGAAGTTTTTATAAATGATTAGCAATTATTCAATTATATCAGTAATCAGTCAGAGAGACAGAAACCAGGATTTGATGTACGACACCAAATAAGCTTGACCACTTTATAAATATAACATAAATATTGTGCTCGTCTTCATTCAGATACATCAAATGGCAAAAACGTCCCTTTAATCAACTGCCCTCCCCTCCCCCGTAGATTTGCTCACCCCTGACACTGTAGTGATGTAGCGGTGAGTCTATTAACATAGAGTTAGAGTAACGAGAAGTCTATGAATGTCTAAACAAAATAATCAAACAATTGAAGCCTTAATGAAGAAATGCAAACACTATTCGCGAATCAATTAATTATTGCTCAATAGTGTCGACTAATTAAGAGAAGGCAATGGTTTGAGACTTTCATTCATTCCAAAGCTTAAGTTAACTCATTCTCTCATTACTTAACGACACAAATGTTTCGGTCAAAAGAATGACTCGGAATAACTCAATAGAAATATTGTCCAATCGATAGATAAGAAGAGTGTCGTTAATCAAAATACCTGTATCAACTAATTTTCAAATCTGATCTAAAACTTCTAATTTTATACAAAATCTATTTAAAGATTCTTTTATTTTCTTTAGAAACAAAAATTATATTTCATATTATTTGCTTAAAAATATTGTCAAACATAACATAAAACAGAGAGAATTCGATAGCAATATAAAGTGAAACGAATGCAAAGCAAACAATAATTTGATATATAATACGATATCCTATTGAATATTTCACATAATCGCTATTTATAAAAGTTCAGTATACAGTAAACTGGATCAATTATTTTTGTATGAATTACACTAAACAATTAATCGCTACTTCTCAAATAATCTTGATTAATTTTGAAATTTTATAATTATGTTCGTTCGTCTGACAGTCAGTTTTGTAATGTAATGATTGTTTAATAAGTAATAAATTAAAAATATAAATAATATAAGATTAGCAAAAGTAGGTGAAACAGTCAGATCTAAAATCACCAGAGTTTGTTTGAGGTGACCCCACGTTTATATCAATTATTGTCCGAAGGTTATCATAATTATAAGCCGGACCCAACGGGAAAGGTGGCAAATCCTAGAGATTATATAATATAATTTATGGCATTTCATGTGTTCCGACCTATTTTTAGAAAAGCTGGTAAATATGTCCCACACAATGACTGGACAGTCATCAACCCCTGAGTTATATAACGAAAAATAGAAATCTATTAGAATTAAAACAATAAGAAAATTGTGAAAATTATTCGACAAAAATCAGGTCTAATATTAATAATACATATAATAGTGGCTGCGGTTAACCTAAAATTATTATTTAGTTTTGATTAAATAAAACTTATGAATAAATATTAATATCATTATAATTGCATTCATTCTATTGAATGCTCGAAAATTGTCAATATTTTTGTTTAGTTCGTGCAATGCTTTTGCTCCGATGTTTTGTCCTGTTCTACCCTTATATTGTACTAGTACAGTATAATTATACTCTATAATGTAGGGATGTGCAAGGGGAAGGGTAGAGATAAAATACCCCCTGAAGTCGAAATTAATTGGCATTTTTCGGTGAGTTTTTAATACCCCCTTAGGTTGGCGAAGGAATGTGGGCTAAATCAGCTGAGTTCTGGTCACTGCTGACATTTTGGAGCTTGCACATCCCTGGTTTAATGATTGAAAGAACATCTATTAATGCACTCCTTCTATCGTATTATAGCAAAGAATATAAAAGAAATATAATTTTGTTTATTTAAAAATAAATACTTACTTCATATTGTAATCTACTGTACAGTACATTACGTAATGAATAGCTCGTTAAGTAAATGCCATTCAAAACATGCATTCAGTATTTTCTTTGTAATTATTGTTCAATGTATTCAATGTAATAAATAAATTCGTGATAAGTATTATATCTTATGTTCTGCTCAACGAAACCTAACTTCAACTGTATTTTTGACTCAATTATGTTTAGATTAAAATTCGGCAAAAGTTTTGTAGACAAGTATTAAGACAAAGAACAAGTAATAATTGTTCATAAGAGGTGACCAGTGGACCCGAACACTATTTGGTTTCAAATTCAACTGGTCTAAAATGTATGATATAAAGAATGGACCCTAATCCAAATCGTTTGTCCCTCCCTTGATATACACTGGACGAGAGTTCAATTAATAATAGTCGTGAAGAAAATCTATAAAAAATAATAGAGATATTGAAGGATCAAAAATGGCAAAATAGCCACCTAGGTTTCGGCACAGCGAGGACCCAAGGACTTTTTGTGTGACAAACTAACAAAAATTCGCTCTAGCAAAACTAACCTAATTTCGGCTTAATTTAATAAAATTAGATATAATTCGATTGAATTCTGTCAATCAGTCAAATGATTATAATTGGCGAACTATTGTACCCTGCCCCTAACTCCACCCTCGAGCCATAGAGCCTCGAAGTGTCTGATTAATAACTAGAATAATATTTAGGAAAACAATAGGATTTTATTTGCAACCAAAGGACTCAAATAATCAATTATTTCTCTCTGAATGGTATTCTCACTCTATTATCACTAATTGTTCCAATCATTTCATCACATTCTTAATCAATGTTTGTTCATATCTCTCATCCATTCATTTCCTTATAATATTCCCTCACTTTTCTGAGTCATCAAAACTTATGGCAGATTTGGTCTTCGATTACAGTGCGATACATAACTATGTGAATTCAGTTTAACCAGATCAAAAATACTGAATTCACTTGAAATTCCATGATAAAATAATCAACTTGGGTAAAATCTGGCCAACTTTTAGGGTTAATATTAAAAAAGTGTAGTAACAGCTCTGGGGGTGTCTAAAGTTAAATTAAAATTTAGGTGGGGTCTAAAATCATTCTTCTGCCCTAGTAAGACATCTAAGCAATCATTATCATCTTATATCAATACATAGCTGACTTTTAACAAGAAATTAAAATTAGATGTATTTCTTAGCTGGTCTTATAATTATGAACAGTATAAAATGATTTTTCCTGAATAAAATTTTATTCCATCAAGATATCTTATTGAAAATTTATAATTAATTGGATACTATAAAAACTAACAATTTCCGAAAAGAGTGACCTTGCATCATTTCTTCAAAAAATATCAAGAACTATTCAGTGGTCTTATAGTTATGCATCGCACTGTACAGTGTATACAGTTGTTTATCCTATGTCTCAAATATTCAGAGATTCTGATGGTTAGCATTATATTGATATTCAATGTATTCGTGATTTGCATAAAATGCATATTTTATTCTCAGTCTTGTCTTTCCGACAATTTCTATAATTTTCATTAACAAATATTTTTGATTATTTTTGTAAAGTAATACTTATTCTGCACAACCCCTTCTTTAGCACAGCTGCTTTTGATCAGTCCCTTCAGTACTCATACAAGAGTTGTTGTAAATTATTTATTAATATTATTGAAAAATGAATTCAATAGAAGTCAGTCTATGGTCTATATGTGCAGAACAGAGAACTCAATCTTAAATCTTCTGAATCACTGTTATTATACACTATTTTTATGACAGACATCTATGAGCAGAGCAGAGCCAGGGCAGGAGTACAGGACTATATTTTCTAACTGTAAGACAATAAATGTGATCAGTATCCACATAAAATATCCGATAAAAGAGCAAGAACAATTTACGATCCCGATTCCGATAAGAAAGATTTCGGAACAAATCAGTGGAATTTTAATCCTAGCCTCAAAAACAACTCCAATGCCTAATAGTCCTTGGTTAGTCTGTGCAGCTTTGAATACAAACAGTGTAACTCTATTATTACACAACTTTTATTTGTTTTTTCACGAAAATCTATTTTTCTATTTTAAGTGTTTTATATCAATAATGGATTAAATACAAAGTATATATTATTTGATTAACCTTTTAAACCAAAGATGAGCAGAGTTGGAGAAGAGTGGTATGATACCAAGGAGTAGTATGATAATTAATTAGCGGCTATTATATTATAAATTATTTCTGTGATTCTGTTTAGAATAGTGACAAACACCTTGCTTCAATTCTAAATATAATATTAGAATTATAAGATTCTCCTTGGGACTATGGACTTTTAGAGAGCTTATTAAAAAATAGTACTTAATTTTCAGACTGTAAAACATAAAGTACGGCAAAACAAATTCAATAAAATCTTAAATTTTTATTCTGTTAACTGATGTCAGGAATATTATTTACACTCAAAATAGTACTCATTTTTATTAAATTTTTAATTAAATTATATTAATTAATAATTTGTTTACAGTTTATAACAATATTATTGTTTTAAAATTTGGTGCCATTTTACTGAAAACATAACAATCAAGGATAGTTCTTTAGCTAAATATATTTCACGTGATCTCATAGCTCCGAAGAGAACCGTAGTCTTCAACTGAGAAATGATTAGTCTTTTTAATGGAATTACACTCATGTGAACACTGTGTGCACATTCAAAAAGTTCATAAGTAATAGTTCATAAGTAGGTTTTGATTTTCTTCTTCACAACTCATTTATTTTCTGTCTAATTACTAAAATAGCTTATAATCCCTTCATTAACCTTTCACCATATAATATGACCTGTCTCACTTGAGAGAATGCATGAGTAGACTGAATAGGATATCAATAATGTTTTGTTTGCTGTACTCGGAGTACAGAGAAGGAAGTATTGGTATAATTGATTGCAACAAATAGTAATTCCTGTATATTCTTCGAGAAAAACTGATATCAAAGTATCCAGTATATAATTTTTTCATTTTTTAAATATGACACTCGTTTTATTGATTGTTGATTAATTGTAATACAGATCAATTTTATAGTTTAATTTATTGCATTTATGTTTGGAATGATTTGCTTAATCTGGATATTATTTAAGGAAATTTCAGCCAATTTATCAACACTTGAAAAGATATACTTTTATACCTCTTATATCAATATAAGCCCTGATATAAAAATTTTGTTTAGGATTAATATTTTTATAAAACTTTATTTTTCTGAATTTACTTCTGATTTACAAATAAAAAACTTTTCTCTAAATATAGTGAGGCGCAAGAGTGCGCTCATTGTTAAATATATATCCGTTTTCTGTTAGTATTCAAACGCTTTCTCTTTGTATTCCATTTACCGCTCAATAATAAACATTTGTTTTACGAACTCTTCGTTTATTATC
>JAQIWA010002265.1:0-13972 GCA_034693305.1 Eueremaeus valkanovi
TACTTTAAATACAATTTTATTCTTTAATATTAATCTTTTTTATACAAATTTCATCTTTCAATCGTTTTTTTCATCACTGGTTTTAATCATATTTTTATATTTGATTATAAAAATGATTGTTCTTTGCATTAAATATCAGTCAAATATTTATCTGCTTTTTCTCAATAATTTATCATTTATTCGCCTTTTGATGAATTTTAACGATTTTTCTCATTCTTTGACAATTAATTTATTTTTCTTCAGTTAATAAAATTTTTATTTTTCTGTTGAATTTGTTTTCTTAAGGGTTAATAAATTTTGTTGAAATTTAAATCTCTTTATTATATATAAAAATTTGATTTTTATATTCAATTTATTTAATTTAATACACATTTGATAACATTGTATGTATGGCTTGAAGAGCACAAACTTGTGAACAATTATCAGACGTGGAATCCAACGATGCTTTCAGTTGTGAGACAGAGGAAAGAGTCTTAATATTAAGCAAAAAGACATTTCAGTTCTTATTCTTCTTTATCTGAAGATTTCGTGTAAAGAAGCGAACAATCATTATATCGTGAAAATGAGGCAAAAATAATGATTGGAAACAATGACTTCACAGTATTGGCTAAAAAATATATAAAATAGAGAGAAAAACAAAAAATATATAATAAATAAATAAATAAAATAAAATATAAATTTAAGGCTTACTTCAAATATAATAATAATATTATATTTGTTGTTAGACTTTATTATTTGCAGCAAAAGATAGAAAAGAAATAAATATAAAAAATAATATAAGAATAAGAAGTGAAGAGAAAGAAAGAAAAAGTAAAATAAAAAGCAATAAAATTAAATTTTTAAAAGCAAATAAAGTTAGTGGAACTTGAATTTGAGCCCAGTTATGTTTTTTGTTTGGTTTGGATGCCCCTGGTTTAGGTTACTATTGCAGTGACTTTTGTAAAGCAGAACAAATTTCGTGAAATTTATTTTGAGAGTTAATAATACGAAAAACTAAATTCAAAACAATAGTCATTCCTATTCACCACATATTCAGAATAAATTCGAGTCCATATGGATGTGACAGACAGGCAGTCAATTCATTTCAATTTTTATTTTTGGTTTTCAGAGTTGAAGTACTTATGCTTTTCAGCACAATAGCCAACAGACCCGTACTTTAACGGATACATTGATACATACGTTACGCTTCTGTCCGCTAACGAAAATATTATTATAAAAATGAATTCCTATTCTGCAGTATTGGCACTGTTTCTGAGTTTTGGCAATTATGGTACCAAACAATTCTGTACTACAGTATAGTGACGGCTAAAGCAAATTCTTTGACTGTTGGCTAACATTTGATGAGTTAAATGAGACAAAAAAATACTAATTATTTTATTTCCCCGAATAGAATATAAATGAATGAATCGATAATAATATAATAATATATAGAAATTGAGTTAAAAACACATTTCATCAATACGTGTGGTCGAGACTGTTGGCTAAAATCAAAGGTCAGAAACTTCTGGCGATGTCTGCGCTTAGCTGTCATTTACACTGTTTTTTTGTAACTACACTATTATAATAGTTATTCTGGTTTTGATATGTGTTTTTCATTCTTGCGGTGAATTTTATCGCAAAATCTAATGAATAAATTAAAGCAACAAAAAAATAAGAGATAAAAAAAGGGTTGAATGCATAACAAAGGGAAGGGGTTTGCGAAGCATTGCACGACAACTAATTGGTTACGACTAAAAAACAAAATGCCATTAACAGCAAAGCCTTTCACATAATTGATTGATTATAAGTCTTGCCTCAGCTCTGGATATAAAGTAGAGATTTTTGTGAAAATATATATAAATTATTTATCGTCCGACTAGTGGTTATATACAGTAGACGTTTGCGACACAATTGCTCTGTGAGGTAGAGTAGCTAAGTATCAAACATCTGTGTGCTGGTGAGTATTGATATCATCGTTGCTCCTTATCTGGTGCGGTGGCAACACTCGAACCCTTCTCGGGTGCTGTAATGTACTAAAGACTGGATGAGGCGGCGGACAGTTGGCAACAATATAGTTGGGATTAAGTCCTTGTGCTGATGAACTCGATATACAATTTGAAGGCACTTGTAGTGGCATTTCAACATACGATGAATTCTTTAACTGTTTTGTCAATCGTTTGTAATGATTGCAAAGATTCCGATACATAGTGTGACACAAGTAGTGAGAGTAGAGTAGAGAAGGAGTCAAAGTGTTAGACAGGAATAGAGATCAGAATTAGAAAACATAAGTCATATATAATATGAAATAATGAGATAAAAATATTAGTGAGTCTAACACGAGATTAGTAATTATTGATTAGTTTGTATGTGAGAGCACAGGGAGAGGCAAAGGGAGAGAGAATCAGATCCAAAGCTTTCTCAGTAATTAAAGCAATAAATTATATTTCTTTTTCTAACCGTTAGTTTGATGTCAAACAGAATCTAAGTTAAGCCGAAATAGGGTTTCTTTTTTTATTTCATTTACTTTTTTCGTAGTTTAGTATTAGATTTCAATGAATTTTTCAACAAATTCAATAAAAAATTGTTTGATTTAGTATTGATTTTGTCTAAAAACTATATTTTATTTTTCTTTTCTATCTCTAACTCTATTATATTTGTATAGAAATTGATTGAATTGGACTAAAACTTCGTATGATTTAAGTGCTATAGAAGTGAAATAATTTTATTCTGAATTTGCTTTTTATAATATAATATAATATAAGAAGCGTTTCGTTTATGTCTGCAGAGGAAAGGACTGGAAGACAAATATTTTTAAAGATTAAAACGACACAAAACAAAGAGATATTAGTTTTTCTCGACTTAGGAGAAGGCTTTGCACAGAAAAAGGAGAAAAAGATTTATATTTTTCAATTGAAACCTAATTCTACTAATATATCATCAAATAAATGACTGAAACTCTTTTGATTCTTAATTAATTTTCTATTATTTCTGACGAAAATAATGAGACTTTCTCTCTTTTTTTCTCCAACTATTATGATATATGAATAGAAGTTTTGGTACAGAAATGAACAAAAAAATAATAATAAGTAAACAACAAAATGATATAAAGAAGAAATGGTAGAAATTCTCGCTCTATGTTATACTGGTATTCGGAGAAATTGATTTAAAAGCGAATTCCTTTTCGCACAGATATGGAGAACAGTAGAGAATAGAGTTAGGAATGTATATAAAGAGTTAGTTTGGAAAAAAGTAGAATTTGTTTTTGATTTAGTTTTTATATGCGATCGAGTTCTGCATTATTGGACAATAATTTGTGGGCATTTCTCTTGAGGCACATCTCTATCGGAGGCTTAGAGACTGTGTTTGTCATATCATTTAATTGCTTAGTTTGGCATAAACTGCAAAAAAGCCTACCGTTCTGTGGTTTGCCGGTGGAGATGGTGGCGGTGATGCCCGCCAGTGAGTAGTCGTGTGCTGCTGCTGCTGGTGCTGCTGATGGTGATGAATGCCATCTGCGCTATTGACGCCATTACTATATGCGGCCGTTAATGGTGTTGTCAGAGAATTGTTACACTTCTCACTCACGTCGTCATCGATTTCACTGTTTCTGGTTATGGCTTCACTCGAAGCTAAGCTAATATCTGAATAAATTAGACAATATTTGTATTTATCTCTTAATAACTTTATATACAGTAATACAGTATTGTTTCGATTCACAGAATATTCCTTTGTTTGCAAACGGAATAACTAAGAAAAGGATTATTGAAAGCAGAATATTCTTAGTGTTGGTAAACAAAACAAAATTAATCATAAGAACAAACTGTGACATACTTTTCATATCAATTAATTAATTTCGTGGAACAAAAAAAATGAAAAAAATAATAACAAAAAATCTTTAATATATTGCGAGGAAAATAGTTGTGCAAACATTGCATACATTGCATAATCACATGCATTACAGTCCGTAATATACATCACATGCATATAATCAGTAAAGTTGTTGCAAATTGTTTTCCAATAAATTGCTAAAAGACCACAAAAACAGTGTAGAGGAGAGAGAGAATGCATTAGCATATAAGACAAACAATAGCCCAATATTTGACTAAATGTTTAACCAATATTTCATACATTCAACTAATGCTATATTTTGACCGTTTTTTTGGCCGCAAATAAGCGAATAAACACAAAGAAAATTTGGGGTCATTTAACTAATAATGCAAATAATGTGTTGGTGTTATTTTGATCGCCCAGTAAATTACCTGGAATAATATCTGGACATTTATCATCCTGGTCACCCCCACAAGTGCACACATCGCAAATATCATCCACGCTTTTTCTTATAGCGATTGTTGTCTTGTCTTTCATATTACGATTTTTTGCTATTTATGTAAGAAATTGTATGAAATGAGGAAAAACACCGAAAGAAATGTTGAAATTTCGTTGCAAATAAATGACTAAAGACTTGAATACAATCTAATATAAGATAAGTTCACGGAATCGAGACTTGCAGTGGGTGTCAGTCGAGTGCTTCTGAAGTCAGTTCTGATGTCTTATTCCACTGCAGACTAATTAACTTAAGTTTATACCCAGAATAGGATTTATCTCTTTTTGTAGACTATATCACAGTTTAAATAAAGTTCAGAAAATAATTCGTTCAGAAATTTCTTTCATAAAAATTGATCGTTTACTGAGTTTTTGCAAAGGTTTTCATTGAGAAGTGAAAAAAATAAAATTCAATTTAAACGTAAGATTATATTCATTTTCTCGAAGCACACGAATAAAAAACTAAATATTTTTTGCCAATATTTTTCAATTCAGAATATTTTTCAATAGTGTGAAGAATGAGAATTCATTTCTTACAATGTTTTCCTTTTGTGTTAATATTATATACAGAGAGAAAAAAGTTTTGTATACAATAGATAGAGAGAATGTTGAGCACAAACTGGAGCTCATATCGATTTTTAGTCTTATACTGACGTTTACATCAAAGATAAGAAAAAAATGCTTTGATTTTTAAATGTAAAGCTGTTGTCGACTCGATTTGATGAGTTTTAAATTGTATTAAAGGGTTGGATATATTTTTCCTGACGTCCTATACTATACTGAATTCATTTTTTTAAAACTAAAGTGTTGTAAAGTAAAGGCAGAAAATATATATTCAAATCTCATTCTATTCATCACTTGGCCCGGGGCAGTAAAACTTGGTAAAGAAAATTGATAAAGAATGTCACTTTAAAAGCATTGGATATGCATTTTTCGTATTTATCAAATACTTATTCAGATTTCAAATATTTTTGTATTTAACGAAAAATATTTTTGCGTAAAAACTCTTTCAAAAACAGTTTTAACGCATAAATTGTTTAAATATTTTTCCAAATGATATTCAATTGGAATAAATTCTATTTTAATTCTAATTTAATATATGCTTAAAATGAAAAATAAAATATTCTTATCAGTTGTTTCTCTGACAATGAAAAACAAGAATTCGCGGAAGTCTTAGAGTGATCTTGAGTTTGATTTTTTTTTGGTTGAAATATCGTATACTCTGTCGAGTGTTCAGCAAAAGTATTGGTATTTCAGTAGCAAAATGTGTCAATTATTTTGCTTTTGTTAGTTCTTACGACTCTTACAGCTATCTCATACATCCCTTACCTCTTTCATTACGAAGTCGAGCAGAACTGGACCTCAACTTCATAACGATTACGATAACAAAGGCAATGATCACTAAAGCCAAGACTATGGCTATTAGTACGGCCAGCACTGGACTAAAACTCAACTGCCATACGTTGCCTAATATTGAGGAACAGAAGAAAGAATAAAATGAGATAAGAGAGTGAAGAATCAGACCAACGATATTAAGAGTCAAACACACATTTCGCCCGATCTATAAAATTCTGTTGTCTTTCCATAAAACTATTCGATCGGAAAAAGGTTTTTATGTAAAGCAATGGAATTGTTATTACTATTCAATAAACTATTGCTTTCATTACTCAAATGTTTTTATTAAAAATAGTTGTCTTCAGAATGTAATGAAGTATTGGGCGAAACAGTTATGTCTGATCTCATTAAAGACAAAGATCTGATACCTCTTCCCAATCGATTCATGCTTTCGGGCAGAAACAAAGTGGTGGCCGTCAGTGCCACTCCTTTGGACCGACCCTTCGCATTGGCCGCGTAGATGACCACAAGGAAACTACTGCCGGGAGGAAGACGTTTGGCTGTGAATGAAGGCCAGGCAGAGGTGATGTTAGCGCGCAGTTTGTGCTGAATCGTGTCGTGTATTTCGAGGATGAAGTGCTGAAGGAGTCCCCCGTCATAGCCCTCAACGCAGTCTACTTTGATTGAGTCCTCAGTCACGTTAAGTACTGTACAGTTTTTCACTGAATCTGGAGGTCCGGCAGGTATTATAGTGAAAGTGCAAGGCTCTAGTTGGGGGCCGACAGAGTTGCGCGCCCAGCAGAACAGAGCCCCGTAGTCTAACTCTGTGCGGGGCATATACGTGGCCACACTGGTCGAGCCCTCTGTGATATGATTCATAATTTCCATTTGTTCGCCCGAAGAGTTGAAACCCCATCTGAAGGTGACTTCTGGCGGATCGGCCTCTACTTCGCAGTATATCTTCACCGACTCATGTCGTGCTGCGCCGTAAAGAATCTTTTGGCCTGTTTTGGGGTTTAATTGAAAATAAAGCATAAATTAAGTAAAGACTAAGAATTTTGACTCATTTAATGAAAAGAGTGCTCAGAAAGTGCACCCAAAGTAGAATTGATTGGTTGAGGCAAAAGACAACAAATTGATTGTAACCTTGTTTACAAACGGGCGCGTATTGTACTCTCAGATGAACTGAATTGCTTTCTCCTTCGCCTTCAGTGTTGACGGCACTGCAGGTATACCTTCCCCTTTGGATGCGTTGCACTCTTTGCAGAACAAGCGATTGATTGCTGACTATAACACCGGCCGATGTATTCGTGTGGATCTCCTTGCCCTCGAACCACCACCTAATCTCCGTAACCCACGGCGCGGCTCTGATGTTGCACTCGAAGTAGACATCATTGCCCTCTTGGATGTGAGAGTGCCTTAACTTACTGCCCAAACGGAGAGATAATTGCGGAACGTCTGCATAAATAATGGATACGTATTATACGTTTGAGAATTAGTTGTTTGAATGCAAACTAAATTAGAAGAAAAAGATATCAAATGGGCTGACAGTATGTGATGGAGTGAATGCATATTAACATAAAAAAAAGAATTTGAATTATCTCTAAATATATTGTACTTTTTATAACTATAACAAACAAACTCATCTAACAGAAAGAACTGGATAAAAGTTTGAAAAATTCATAAAATATAGTTTTTTTGTCCATTTAATCAAATGGTTTTCTACTCTATAGTACAGTATATATGATTTGAGTGCAAAACTTATTAATAATATACAATTCCGTATAAAATAGAAGTTTTTTATTCTTTTTTGAAAATAAAAACAACATTTTCTATAAAGAAATGGTTTGCCATTAGCTCCGGCTCATTGACATGAAATTTCTGCTGACTTTTTTGATCTCATTATTATTATTATTTTTATGAGATTAGAGGTAGACATCATTCAGTTGTCTCTGCATTCAATGCAATTTCAGTTCAGTCGCATTGGAATTGCACTGAAGTATTGGGAAACCCAAGGGATGACAACTCATAGCAAATGAATTATAAGTTAATGCAATTAATTGCAGAAAAGCATTATATTCCGAGTTATTTTTTCTGTCGTATCTTTCGCATTGATTCTCTTTCTCTTATTTAATTTGAATCTGAATTTGAAAACTCATTCTAAGAATACTTTTTTCATTTCAGCCGAAAAAAAAGTTTAAACATAAAAAAGATATAGAATTTCCTGAATAAAGGAAATATATGTTTGCTTTTGAATTAGCATTTGTTTTGTTACCTGATATATAACAGAATATTCTTTGTTATTCTGTTGTTTCGCAAGAAAATCAAATATAATGATTCAGAAATATATAAGGATTTGAATGAAAAGTTTTCTCATCAGAAGAAAACTTTACTTTTTCTCTGACTTAAACTTATTTTTGAATTTTAATGAATGGATAAATCAATATTGAATTGAAAGCAGAGGTTATTCTTCTGCTTGTCATTAGAGTTAAACACTTTTCATATGTACTGAATGAATGAAAAATACTTATATTATTCAGAATTATTGATTTCAAAACTTGATTACTCGATATGTAATGCATATAAAAAAAATATTTTGTTTTATAAAAGGCAAAACAAAAATAATTATTTGCAAAACATATAAAGCAAACAGAATTATGGTTTGCATTAAAATTATTGTATTATATATTCGTTTATTTTGTATTTCTCTATTCGTTTTAGATTAAACACTGAATCATATATTTGCCAAATAATAACTTATATTTGTTTTGATATTAGGTAAACATTGAAAAATGTTCAGTGTCAATAAATTTTAATGCAAATTCAAATTATTATTATTTTTCATTTTATTTTTTATCTAAAAAATATTTTATGCGCTCTTATCAGATCAAATGTTATCTCCAGTCATGAGTTTGCATTAAAACAAGTCTCGAATATTCAAATCTAAAATCAAATTTAGTATTCAGCAGAATATTTCAATCCGGATCTTTCCTCTGTTTACACAGGGGTGACCAAGTAGTACACGAGTAGATGTAGAAATATTCTAATTAAACATTACATGTATATTGCATTTTCATTTGCCCAGGATACTAATAATTTTATGTAGATATAATAGTATGACCAAGCCCCTGCAAAACGATAACCTTGCTTTTTTTTTGAATATTAAAATATTATAAATCACTTTTGGCAACAGTTATAAGAAATAAATTCAAAATATTATAATTTGATTTTGAATTTGACTGAAAGCAGTTTTGCATTAATTTACAACATTTACACATCTATTGCAAACATAACTTATATTTTAGAATTAGCCGGCAATAAAATATTTGCTAAGAAAACAAATAATGAAAATTTTATAAACACTTTAAGATTGAAGTAATAAACTATGAATTTATTTATAGCTGTATTTAAATAGCCGTTCGATTGCCTAAAGAATTACGAATTTTTTTATCGGTGTTTATAATTAAATAAAGTGCTAACAGAGTTGTGTTAACTGAATTACCCGTAGCTAAAAAATAAGTTGCGCCATAATTAAGTGCATGGCTCAGTCTGCCATACATTCGGATTTCACAAATAAATTCTTTAAACTTCTCTAAACTTTTATTTCTCTCTTTTTTGACACAAAAAATAAGTCTTTTCTAGAATTCATTTCCATTGCAAAGCCTTTAGTGAAGAGTTGTATAAATGAAATAAAATATATATTTCTGTATAGAATACTGATGTAAATCGCATTTCCCTTAGCTATAGATAACTGTATTTCAAGTCATTGAAAAATGGGTCTAAAATTTATAAGAGATAACAAACAACAACAAAAAATGTTCGTTCAATTCATCCCAACCTTATTAATGGGTTTATAGCAGAAAATCGTATTTGTCTTCAAATAAATGGCAACTGATATATAACGGCATAACTACTGACAACTTAATTATTTGCATTAAGCAATAGAATAAGAAATGAAATTCTTTAAAATGATTTATTCTAACCTTTATTATTAAATATTTATATTAGAAGTCAAGACATGAAAATTTAAACATTCTTTTCAGTCCTTTTATTTAAATTAGTTTCATATCGACTACGAAAAGGAGAAAAAGTATATCAAATACATTCACAGCTATGACTGCATTGAAGTTGACTATCAAAATATTTTCATGTCATCTACTCTACTGTTATTGTAAACAGAATTTTTAATATAAACTTGGTATGGCTCAGATTCTGCTGTATATTTACATTCTTGGTCGGCCACAAACAGAATGGCACAGATTTTCATAGGTTTGCAATACATTTCTGATTTCATTAGGATATAAAAGGTCTCAATACTAAGGCTAACATATTATTACATTATTTGCAGTTATTATTACAATCGGTTGTCAGAACACAATACAATAACAGTGCAAAAAGAAATGAAAAGAATGAGCAATGAGAAGCTGGATGATGTGCTCACAGCACTTGTATGTTCAGGTCTGTCTGCTTTTGTCTCTGAGTGCGTACGCCATCTCAATAAATGAATGGCACTGTAAGTTATGGCACTGAATGGCACTGGTAACATATTGTGGTCCACTTATTCACTCTTTATATTATAAAATATGCCATAATTTCAATATTAACAATACGTTAGGCTTTGGATATTAAAAACACTAAACATTAGAATTTTATATTACATTTATATCTGTATTATATTTATATTTGATATTAAAATGTGTGCCCATCTCTATATCTCTATATATATCTTGATTAAAATTCAGATATTTATAAAGAGAACATTTCTTTTTATTTTTCTCATCTTTTTTTCTGCTGTTCTGTATTTCATAACTAAATTCAATATTATTTTATTTATTATTAAAATACTTCTTCTTTTTCTATAGCAATATATTTGTGTTAAGATCTGACATAAGTTTTACATTAATTTCAATTTGTATTATATATTATTTTGTTTAAAGTCAATATTTGAGTGAACATTATTTTTCTGAACACATTCTTTTGGTATAAATTTTTATTTCAAATGAAGTGAAGCCCGATTTTTATCGGGTGTTAAATAATTGTTTGCAATATATTTATAGATTGAGTGTCGACTGTCTGTTGAGTCTGTCATCGGAGTCACCACTAAATGGCAGTCCATTGGACTAACGATTAGTTGATTCTCCAAAAATCAAATGTAATGTAAGGCACGCTTTGAGCCTTCAGTTCTCATTATACGTGTCTTTCTTACAGTTAGACATAACTTATAGCTATCTAATTGACTGCACATTATTTATAATAGAGAAGTCAATGGTTTCGTGTTATAATCACTCACTCTATGTGTTGTCACATATTATATGAAAGTTTGGTCTCAAATATCCAACAGCTTTGAGAATAAAAATTTTTAGACTTAATAGTTGTCAAGTAATTAAATGACAACTCTTTTCACTAAATTAAATGAATAAATAAGCGAACAGTGAGAACAGATGCCATCGAATGATAAGTTAGTATTCGATAAGTTCTGTGTAATTCTCAACATTTCAGTTACTATTTATTCTGTGCCAGAACTGGAACTAAAAGTTCAAGTTTGCACTAAATATATGAAAAATTCATTCAAACAAATAGTGAAAAATTCTGAATTCTGGCTAAACATATATTATTCCTATTATGGAAGTGCTGTCTATTGTCCGATGTATTCAATAATAAAATGTATTTTTCTATTAATTCAAGTCTTATTTGCTTTACCCTACAGTTTGATTGAGGTTTAGTATAAACTACAAGACTTTGCTTTCTATTGGATTTACAAAAACAAAAAAATTATCTATAATTTAGTTCATCTATCAGTGAGTAGTCAATCGGACAGAAAGTATTTATTGATTTTAGTCTAATTCAAAGTTAGATAACATATAAAAATATATTAAATTTTTTACATTACATGAAAAAATAGACCGAATTAATGGGAAAATATATGAATTCCGAAGAATTGTTAGTTTTGTTTGACAGCGCAGACAAAAAAGTATTGGAAAAACTTAAATAAAAACATCATTTCTAATACTATACTATACTATGACATATAATAGAGCCGAGGGTTTCGGTTATCTCAAGTGTGAAATTTGAGTTCCATTTGTTGGCCAATACTTTTGGTTGAATAATATATAAAATTCCGTTACCTTCGCTTCACTTACTTTTGAAGCAATAGTTTTCGTTGGACTCAAAAATTTCTATCTATGGATAAAATAACTGAGTTTTATATTGGAATATACAGTACACAACTGTGCTGGCACAGGCGTGTATAGGCATAGCGTTTATAATAAAAAACCAGTAAAGCTATCAAAATCTGGACTCTATTGAATGAGAGATGAGCAAGGTGATGGCAAGATCATATTTATTACTGTAGTATAAAATATAATATTAGAAATGCTGTTCAGTTTGTTTATTCTGTAGGAAATGCTATTCTGACAAATCTGATAAATGTCTAGGGTCAATCTGCACATTCATCAAAACTGACATTTATGACTTGAACGAGACCACCTTGCTCATCGTCACTGTCTAATATATTATATAAGTCCTGTCAATATAGTGTAAAGAATTTTTCATTCTCTCCTTCAAAAGATACTTTAAAGAAAGGTCGTACCAGTGCTCCTGTGCTCTTGTTGTGCACCAGTTTATCCAAACAACATATTTTCATAGATCTGGTAATTTTTCTCTTCAGAATTTTTGGCAATAAATTTTTATGCCAGAGCTCTCCCATAGGATTGTCTGTTTGGAAGAACCTTTTTTGCAATACACGTCTAAACATTAGACTATATGTAAAATCTTTTCATTCTTTTGGCTCGAATTGAAAGAATAGGCAAATGTCTCGAAAGACTGAATTGCAAAATAGCCTCAACAGAGAACAGCTTTACTTAAATCAATGTCTGCTATGAATGGCCGAACATTTTGCTCTGCTTTCAGTTTATTTTTATAACTTTGATATCCGTTTTATTACCGAAAATGTTGACAGAAATAGAAATAAGTAATGTATTTGAGACCAATTGATAAACATCTGATTGCATACACAATCGGATTAGACGTTGATTTGTTAGAATGGGTTCCAACCGATAGCAATATTGACTGCATATGTCAGAAGACAGTTCAGATCAATAACTTAAATGGAGTGAAAAACAGTATTCATAGTAAACAACATAAGAATAGGACAGATATGTTAACAAAATGTTTGCCGAATTTTTCTTTCCCTATATTTATTGAAAATTTTATATTCGTATATAAGAGACAGTAATTGTATAATATTTGAGGTGACTTACAGTGAACTTCTAATTTCCATCCGTCCTCTATAGCACTGGACTGTATTAATGAGTTCTCTGCCCTACACGACAGATATTTGCCGCTATCGTCGCTGTTTGGAGTGAACGTTAAGATACTAGTCGTTACGTTTCCATCCACTGATATCTTATCTCTGGTTCTCTTCATTCTAGTGCTGCCTTTCCACCAACTGATGGCTGCCGGAGGTCGTGAACCGGCAGAAATACAAACAACTTCTACCACTTTGTCCGCAGATAATGGCTTACGATCGCCATCGATGCGAACCAGAACCGGACGAACTGTTTGAACACAATTATAATCTTTATTATTAAACAGAACTACAGATTGTATGCAACGAAAGGCAATGTTTGGTTTCAATGCATATAAGTCATGCTTTTCATACATAACAAGAATTAGTTTAATATAAGAATAAATCAATTTTTCGAAGAAAATAGAATATTCTTTATGTTGAGTACAGAGCAGACAAAATGATTGAATATATATATTTTTTCAGTTATTTTCCATGAAATCAATCAAAATATATGAAACAATATTTTGATATAATGTAGAGCAGAAACTACTCTTCCATATTGAAGATCAAATCATACAATTTATTTGTGACTCAAATTGTTTTTACATTAATTTAATTGAATTCAATTTATGATATTCTCATGTTTTTGATGAGATTCTCACAATCATATTGATAATAGAAAACAAAAATTTATATATATTTGGGCATCGATTTCATCACTGTTTCGGGATTTAAGCTCTGCTTATGTTTAAGACTTAAATAATAAATATTTTTCTGAATATAATCTTTTGCATAAAATAATAATAAATCGATTATTAAAAGGAAGTTGAGTTCAAAAACAGAACAAAAGCGAAAATAAATGTTAACTTTTCAGTCAAACTGTCTGTGAATTATGTTTTATAAAATATATTTAATCGGAAATATGTTTTCTTTTATACTTTATCAATGGTTTTCGTATACAGTATTAAACTATATGAGATTTTCTGGCACCAAAAGGACCTCCGTCCATTTAATAAAGATGTCTGCCATTCTCATGAATATAGGGAC
>JAQIWA010002266.1:0-13972 GCA_034693305.1 Eueremaeus valkanovi
GAAACGATTGCACTGACCGATGCCATCAATATCTTCCTCCGCCGGGGCCAGAAGCTCGAAGACTTGAGAGCTGGGAATGTGAAGGCGTCTATCGAAGAGCTGATCACAAATGATGACGCCTACAGAGTTCTCCAGTCTGACAGGACATCGCCAGCCTACTGGCACTTGAAAATGAAGGAGCTCATGGCGATGATTAGGCAGTTAGGAGTTCCGACCTTCTTCCTCACATTGTCGGCTGCTGAAACGCATTGGAGCGAATTACTGGTGATTTTGGTCAAGGTTTTGGAGAACAAGGACATCATCGGTAGTCAAGCACTCGAATTATCGTTCCCGGACAAGTGCAATCTGATTCGTCGGGATCCGGTCACCTGCAGCCGGTACTTCGATCATCGATTTCGAGAGCTATTTAAGCTCATTCAAACCACTGGTGGACCTTTCGCCGAATACAAGGTCGTCGACTCGTATGTCCGGATTGAGTTCCAGCACAGAGGCAGTCCACATGTTCATTGCCTTCTTTGGCTGGAAGGTGCGCCTCAGTACGACCCATCGTTACCGGAATACAATAGGGAATGCGCGGAATTCATCGGACGTTTCATTTCGTGCGGAACCGAGGAGGAAGACCTGCAGGAACTGATGCGGTACCAGTTTCATAAACACACGAAGACCTGCAGGAAATTCACTAAAGATTCCGCCATTTGTCGTTTCGGGGTTCCATTCTTCCCGATGGACACAACGAAAATTCTGGATCCACTGGTAATGGAGTGCCTGACGGACGATGATATCGAAGACATCGAGAACGATTTGGACCGGATTGAGCGAATTATCAAAGAACTCGACGACCTGAACAAAAATAAAGACGAAACTAATCGTTTTGATTTGAATTTTACAGAATTCCTCGATTACCTGGATATGGATGCGCGCAGATACGAACTGGCGATTCGACACAATCTGAAGCGAAGCCAAGTTTTCTTGAAGAGGGATCCGAAAAATTTGCGAATCAATGCCTTCAACCCGGAAATTCTTCGAAGACATAGAGCGAATATAGATCTACAGTTCATCCTTGACCCCTACGCCTGCGTCCATTACATCCTAAATTACATCAACAAATCAAATCGTGGAATGAGTGCTCTTCTGAAGCAGGTCGTTGATGAATGTAAATCCGGTTATATTGGACATCGGCAAAAACTAAACCGAATCTGCTCCAAATTCCTGAACTGCAGCGAAGTGTCCAGTCAGGAGGCCGTTTATATTCTACTCTCGATGCCGCTCTCCATCTCCAGTCGTTCGAGTGTTTTCATCAACACTGGAGAAAAGTCTTCTCGAATAAGGATATTGAAATCGGAGAAAGAGTTGGCACAATTGGATCCGAATTCAAAGGACATCACCTATCTCGGTCTTTTGGATTATTATACGCTCAGATCGGAGGAGCTCGAAAACCTCTGTCTGGCCGACTTCGCGGCCAAATACACATATTCGAAGACCAAGAAAGTAAAGTCGACTGTCGATCCAAATGAAGACCAAACAGACAGTGAGGACAATGAAATTGTAAACGGGAGGACACTGAAGTTGAAGAATGACAAAGGTTACGTACAGCTGCGAAAGCGACCAAAAGTGATTCGATATCGCAAGTACCAGCTGGAGAAGGACGAACAAAACTACTTCAGGGAGAAACTGATGCTTTACCTCCCGTGGAGAGATGAGGACAAAGACCTGCTCGGAATCGACTGCAAGCAAATGTTCTTCCAGTTCAAGGCTGTGATCGAGGAAAGGGAACAGCAATACGTGAACAATCCCTGCACTGATTATGATAACATCCAGGATCAGGTGGAAACGGATATGAAGGAAATGAGAGCCGAGGACGAACTGGAAGAACTGGAAGACGGCTTAGCAGTCTTCGATCTCGAGAGAAGGGAAACAAACCTGGAAGACGAGTTGAAAGTGATGAAGATCGATGATAACAATCAACAGTCTGGCTTCTTCACGACACCGCATATCCTCGAAAATAGCCAATACTTGAATTTATTCCGTAGCCTCAACCGAAGGCAACGGAACTACCTTTTGGGAACAATGGCTATTGTTAAGAAATCCGATGAACCGTTCCATCACTTCATCACCGGCGGAGCGGGAACAGGGAAGAGCGTCCTCATCGCAGCCGTCTACAAATCGCTCGTCCGATATTACAACTTCAAATACCAGGCACCGGACAAAGTTAAAGTCCTCCTCTTGGGACCAACAGGCAAGAGTGCCTTCAACATAGGGGGCTCAACAATTCATTCGGCGCTGGGAATTTTGGTCTCTCAGAACCATTCCCATCAAATTTTGAGCGCATGTAAGAAGAACACTTTCCGTACAGAACTCTGGTACCTCAAGGTCATTGTGATCGACGAAATATCCATGGTCGGAGCCTCCACATTCCAGAAGATAGACAATCAACTGAAGCAGATTTTCGGTTCGCCCGACCCATTCGGCGGGATCTCAATCATTGCCGTCGGAGACTTCTATCAATTGCGTCCAGTTATGGACCAACATGTATTCAGCCTCTCGTCCAAGAATGACTATTCCGTACTGGCGGATAACTGTCTTTGGCGCCTCTTCCGTATTTACCGCCTCGATCAGATAATGAGGCAGAAGGACGACCTGGCTTTTGCAAAGGCACTTAATAACTTGGCGAGTGGGTCAGTGGACACCGAAGACTGGAATCTATTCGAATCGCGACTATTCCTGAGGACGAGTACTGAAATCCCGCAGACAGCAATCCGACTATTTCCAACGAATGCACAGGTCGAGGCCTACAACATGGCAGTCATCGCTCAATCGCCAGAAATTGGATATAAAGTTTTGGCGCACGATTTCGTTCGAAGTGGGACATCCAAACGAATCAAGGACCAGGCTCTGTATTCCGTATCTCACATGACCACTCAGAAGACATATGGTTTGCCCCAAATGGTGGAGCTCAAGAGAGGCGTGCGTTACATGGTCACGACCAACATTGATGTCGGGGACGGGCTGGTTAATGGAACGACAGGAATATTAAGGCACATCGACCTATTTAAACACAATGGAGAGGATGTCCCACAACAAGTATGGTTCGAAATGGATGACGCCAAAGTCGGAATCGTTATTAGATCGAAACTGAGACCAAAAAAATATGGAGATGTCCTTCTGACACCAATTAATATGGTCATCAGGGATATTCAGACAAAAACCGAAGCTCGACTTGTGTTGGTCAGCCGCAGGCAATATCCAATAGTCCCTGCAGAGGCGATTACTATTCACAAAGCCCAGGGCCAGACGTATGATAACGTGGTCGTCGATGTTGGCAGGAAACTCGATTTGCCGGCACTTTACACCAGTTTCAGCCGTTCGCGCAGAGCTTCGGGTCTCTTCTTGGTGGGATCACAGCTGAAGGCGATAAATAAGAGGCCGATGGACCATCCAATAAGTGCCGAACTCAATCGAATGGAAAGGGAAGCAAAGTTGGACTTTGATCTCCAGTTTTTGGTTGATATTGAACATCAGTTGGATCCGGGGTCAACCAAAGTATTCTTCCAGAACCTGCCGTATCTGAGCAAACACTTCGTCGACTTGGAATGCGACAGAAATGTTATGGCAGCCGATCTCTTGGTATTAGTCGAAACTCGAGCAAACGATTCGATTATCGCTGGATTCTCACTTCTGGCCCAATTGAACAGCGAAACCAATCGGCCCTTTGGTATCGGCATCTATAGGACAGACAAATCTGCCGATCCTGCTGTCTTCATCCGGAGTGATGTCATTCGGTCCGGAGACAAGGCTCATTTGGAGTATTTGGCCGTTTCTTTCAGAGGAACCATCATATTGGCCGTATACTCGTCACCTAAATTCCAAGAACGAGAGACGCTGCGAATATTAGAAAGTATCATAATCGAACTTATGAAATATTCGATTCGCATAACAGTGTTTGGGGACATGAATATCAATATGCAATCTACCTTTGGTAATAGATTCCGACAAGCCATGGAATGCATTGGAATGGAAATGCGTATGGAATTGGGAATGGGTTCGAACGATAACGAAAATCAAATCGATTTGACTTTTACGAACTTCCCGGTTCATCATTCATATTATTATGATAACTTGGTATCGGATCATAAAGGCATCTTTTTAGTTTTCAAATAGTATTCTCAATAAAATTATTCGAAAATTTATTTCTTTCCTACACAACTGGATTAAACTCATAATTTTGAATCAAAACTTTTTAATACCGAACTTATTAAGATGTCCCCAATCATTCAGGTTGTCAGGGGCATTCAGACGAAAACAGAAATTGGATTTGTGCTGGTCAGTAGAAAACAGTTTTCGATAGTTTCGGCTGAAGCGATTACAATTCACAAAGCACAGGGCCAGACCTATGATAATGGTTGACGATGTTGGCAGGAAACTGGATTTGCCAGCACTATACACAAGGTTCACTAGATCGAGGAGCTTCGGGTCATTTTCTGGTTGGATCACAGGTGAAGGCGATAAACAAGAGGCCAGTCGACCATCCAAATAGTGCCGAACTCAATTGAATAGACAGAGAAGCGACTTTGGAATTTGACATTAAATTCATGGCTGATCTGGAACATCAACTAGATCCGAAGTCGACCAAATTGTTTTTCCAGAACATGCCGAATCTGAGAAAACAAACTGCCGACTTGGAGAACGACAGTATTGTGACGGCAGCCGACATCCTCGTACTGGTCGAGACTCCGGCCAACGAATCGCTAATTTATGTATTCTTTCTTCTGGCCCAATTGGACAGCGAAGTTAATCGGCCTTTCGGCATCGCTATCTTTAAGAATAACAAATCGGCTGATCCTGTAATCTTCATCCTTAGTGATGTCATACGTCTCGTAGACCAGGGGGATATTGAATACTTGGCCGTTTTGTTCAGAGGAATAATTTGTCTGAATAATTAGCCGTGTATTCGTCTCCAGAATTTCAGAAAGGAGAGACGTTGCGATTATTAGAAAATATCGTATTTGAACTGAGGAATTGTTCGAACAAAGTTGTATTGATCGGAGCCCTGAATATTGATATGCAATCAGCAATTGTTGAACGATTCCGACAAGCCATGGACTGAATCGGAATGGAAATTTGTATCGAACTGGGAATCGATTCCAATGATCATGAAAACCAGATCGATTTGGCATTTTTGAACTTCCAGATTCAACAGTCGTGGTATTACAATTTGGTCTCTGATCACAAGGGAATTTTCATGATTTTTCAATAAAGTTCTAATTAAAATGTCTTAATTTATTCATTTCCTCTAAACTGAATTAAACACATGATAAACCAACCTGCCCCGAGTTCTAGAAAGTGGTGATAACATTATACTGTTCAGCTTGTTTTGTTGATAAGATTGAGTGTATCACAGAGTTAACCCTAAATTAAAGCTCACCCAGGATAAATTGATTTCTAAATGAAAGCCAATTAATCTTTATAACGAATTTGTTGGCCAATACTGTATGAATGGATAGAATTAGAGTTAACTGGGAATTGAATTATTTGATTGATTCGATGATTAAATCATTTAATTTGTTCCGTAATATCAGTCCGTTTGCAGAAACAATATTTTACTTAAAAAAGATCTTTTATTTTGATTCCAGTTTTCGGAATACATTTTATATCAATGTTAGGCAACCAATAGGTTAACGAAAATATTTTCTCTCAAATATAAAAAAAATATCTTAACTTTATTTGAAAGCAATTTTATTTTGATGTTATTTTTCATCTTTAAAAAACTAAATCCATTTCATCCGTCAATTCGTATGTAAGGAAAAACTTAAACAGAAGACAAATATAGAGTTTGTTCAGAGAAGCGAATCTAACATATTGTGGATTACAGACGACAAGTGAGTCTTACTGTAAATTATACCGTTTATACTGCACACTAACAGCTCCTTTGCTAACCATACACAAGTCAGTGCCAGTTTGGGGCCAATAAATGAATAGTCGATTTTGAAGTTAGATGACATTTGATATGAGCCTGGTATATCCCTCAAATTATAGAGACAAGGCATACCGACGGTCTTTATAGAGTATATTCAGTTAATTTCAAAATTTAAGGTCATTTTGGTTTAGACCCCTACCCCCTTGCATACCCTTTGACTAATGAACTGAATTGGTTCAACATTTAATTGAATATTCGAGAACAGCATAAATATTGACTTTTGTAAACCAGAATATTTTTGAAATAATATGCTCATGCACCATTAGTGTTCTGATTAGGACTAAACTAATCTCATTTTGAATAAGGGTCATTTCCCAATTTGAGTCACTAACTTAAATTGAGTTACTAAATATTAAATATCAAAGTTGAGAGTACATATTTAACCTATTTAAAAACTTGTAAAAATTGCTTTTGGTCTAGCTTGGTGATCCTTTGTTTTTAATCGTAACCGCTCTGTGCTGGTGAAATATAAATGAATATCCTGGTAGTACTAATATCTAAATTACAACTTGTTAACCTGCAATCAATTCATTTGAATTAATTATTTAATTTCTGACTATTTTTGTGTTTCACTCAACACATAACTGAACTGAGACTCAATTATTCGGGTTGTGAACAAAAAACATGCTTTAGATTCAGTTTTTCGCAATAATTAATTAATAAGTTTATAAATATATTGAATTACATTCAGTTAAAGTCATATTCTGTTCAAATGTTGACATTCCTGAGCCTAACGGCAATTCGCAATCATATTTGAGTTTCGCAATGCTTATGATTTGTATTGATATAAGTGTTATATACAGTACTGTACAGTACGTAGGCTTTGATGTAACGGACAATTCAATGAATTATAAATGGATTACTTGTTTGGCAATAATCAGACGATCATATAATATCAGGTGTACTCAAACCGCGCTTCAAAATCACATTCTATTATTCAATCATAAATATACAGTATATGTGAGTAAAGGTCAGTTACTTTATTATTACTTTTTCAAATACCCATTGGCTTACACACAGAATTGCAATTTCATGCACACAAATGAAGCATTAAGTCTATGGCTAACTAAAGCACACCAGTACATTTATTTGATTACTAGCTTGCTATACAAGTTAGTATTTTATATTTAGCTAATTTGAATCAATTAATCCGATTTCAATGTAAACCTAATTCATTGATAAACCGATTAAATGACATAAAGTCCTACTAATTATAAAATAATCAGATAATCAGTTCTATTGCCTTAAACTCATAATAAGTTTTTATGAAAATAAAACCAAATAATGCGATAACGAATAAAGTCATCGAATCAAGGACTCTGAACATCAATTTTTTAATCAAGGAGATTTTAGAGTGCTATTGGCCAAGCATTTCAATAATTTAGATTGAGCAATGATGTCACTTATGCACCTTGTTCAATGATACACTCGTATTTAGCCTGTAGTAGTGTAGTATCTATTACAATTTAGTACTAATAAGTTATATAACCTTGTTCAATCTTTACTATTTCAATATTGGTGATGCACTGAATTAACCCTACTCTTTTTTAATAATAACTCAATTTTCTTACTTTTCAAATCTATTAAAACGTTTCCTCGGGTATTCATGAAAGGAAAGTACAATTCATAAAATTTTGGCTAAGGATTGATGAAATCCACGGCTAAAAAGAAATATTCACTTCAATTGAATTGGAATAAAACGTTTTAATAAAATATTTTTTTGTATTCTCTGGTCGTTATCATAAGAATAAATTGAATATAAGAAATATATTCGAGTCATACAATATACTGATATATTCTAAGCGTTTTGACTTTATTTGCTTATATAATATCGAAGTGTTTTCCAATTGCATTGCTTTCAATAGATTTTTAAAGAAAGCTTTTAAAGGCTTATATAAACAGTAAAAATTTTGCTGAGATAACGACGGAATACAGTATAAACGTTCCTGGCTTACTCTTTGATGCTTTTAAAACTCTACAACTTTACTGTGCGTTACACTTATAAGTGAAGATACACTTATCTATATAACTGAATAAAATTATCATGTTTAGATGTTATTTAACCAACCTTAATTAGCATATTACTAAACTGGATTATTTAAGATTTTTTATCAGCTTTCTGGTCAATCAGTTCCAGCACATACCTGGACAACTCTTAAGAGCCATTTGTGTTCAATCCATTTGTAGTGCTGTCTGTCATCGCTATCCTTAATATTATATATATATTGATATTTTGTATTCTTTACTATTGAATACATTTATTCTAAAAGAAGTTTATCTTATTTATTGATTTTTGTTAAGAACTCCAAAACCAATATCAATACCATTGATGTGGTCTTAATATTGACAGGATACTAAAAATATTGTACCTGTATATCTGTATCTAATATTGAATTGAATTTATAAGACTGGTCAGCCCCTGTCTCATCATGGCGATGAAATAGAGTATATTTTGAAAAAAGGTCGAATTAATATTTAGAAAGTTTAGGATTTAAGGAAATTGAGTTTTTCTACTTATTTTACTTTTAATAAACGCTTTTACATCAGATAAACAATAAATATTATTGAACTTGTACCATTGATCAGGTATCATTATACTAGGTGTAATACTGGTTCTATTTGAATAAGCAGAACATTATTTCTATAATAATACTAATTGTGAGATCAGAATAAATAAATTGATTTGTGTTAAGAGAAATATCGTTCAATTGCTTTGTAAGCGACTCAACATTACTATCGTTTATAATAATAATGTATTTTGTCTTCCATTTAATAAAAAACTATTTATATGAGAAACCATTGTCTGTATTGATGGCTTCAACTCTAATCTCTTGGAACACAAAAATATATGAATACTTATAGATATTATAAAAGTCTTGTTATAAATGTCTTTCAAAGGAATTCTTTTTCTATCTCTACTAATACTCTGTAATTCGGGATTTCATATATTTTTGTCAATAATATCCTTTTTTTCAAACTTTGTTTTATGAATAATATCTGAATTCGAAAGCGTATAGAAAATGAGGGATTTTTATGGTTTAAAAAGCAGTATATATTCATTGCTTATTAGTGCCATAAATGGAAACTTTTTATAATTTTAATCATAAATATTGAATGAATTATATCTGCTTTAGAATACAAATTGGATGAATAGCAGAAAAATGTGCAAGCGCAATATTTGTGATGGCATATCTTGGTTCAAATTTTAATGTAAATCCGGTTCGATTAAAGCTAAAAATTCTATTAAATCATTGTTGTGAAAAACTATCCTGGTACCACTTTCAAACTTCAGAGTATTTGATATTTGAGTGATCTTGGTCATTCACCTTGAAATGAATTAAATGTTTTTTAAGATTAGCCACAAATTCAGTCCAAAGTTGATTTGAATTTTTCGAAATGATATTGAGTCAACTCAGCTACTAATATCTTTTAATCAATTAGGTGATAAAATCTACCTGGGTATTACCTAACTAATGTCAGTTCCAAAACAAGCTGAACAGTTAAATGTTATCACTACTTTCGTAACCTCCCTGAGCCTTCCCTTACTTATGAATTGAAACGAAGAGTTGAGTGGAATAGGGATTGAAAATAGGGGGTGGGGTGTGATAGCGAATCTATAATCACCATTTCTAAAGAAAGTGGTTATAAGTTATAACAACTAATATCTTATTTTTCATTTAAATAGTGTTTTATTAAAATTTCAAATAAGTATATAATTTAACATTTATTTCCATTCATTTCTTTACTGTCGACCCCATTGCTACAGACATGGAGTCATCCGTATCTTTTTTATTTTCTTCTGGCTTTTGAACGTCAGATGTCTTTGCAATAGACTTGGAATCGTTTGCATGAGATTTATCTCCAATATTCTGAGGACTTTTTGGATTTGTATTTAACATTTGAGCCATAGTTTTGGTCTTCTCCTCAAATTTTGACCCAGACCTTTCCAGAGATGAAGTGCCTTCCGGTGCCTTCCAATTCTGTTCATTATAATGAGCTTTCTTTGGGGATGAATCTTCTTTATATGATGTCTGTCCCGAATGAAGCATTCGTTTGTCCAATTCCGACACCTGTGCCCTATCCTTATCCTTATTCTTCAACTTATGGATAAAATTGTTGAAAATTTATATAAAATTACAATTAATCGGAAAACATGTCTTACATCGGGCTCTTCTAATCGGCTCACTTTTGTATCCGATGTCTGCAATACAATTGGATTGATGTTCGCAGCCCTCAGAGAAGAAGGTGTGGCACCTATTGCTACCAATTCTGATGGCGTGACCACAAGTGTCTCGTCATAATTGGATCGACAACAAAGACAGCAACAGATAAAACAGCAAAACATTATCACAATTAATGCCAGAATCAATGCCAACCCTAATGTCAGCCAATTTAAGAAAGAGTTTCTGAACGGCCAGTTCGATGACCCCGAGTCCTGGGGATCGACAAACGGATAGAACAGAAGTTTGTATGAATTAGACGACAGTTGAGGTCTGCACTGAATCAACACTAATGTATAGATTATAATAATCAATGGCTTAACCATTGTCTGCAAAATATTAGCAAAATTTATAAAATATTGAACAATAGGTAAGCATTGAAACGATTCAATAAATTCTTATTGAAAACATAAAACTGTTTGATTCAAATCGTATAATATGAACCAGCTTATATTGAAAGCACGAGATCATATTTTATTATTGATTCGTATAATCAAATTAAGTTTAAATTTTATACCAATCATGACAATCAGTGTTCAATTTTGTATGACTTCTGATAAGATTGAGACAAAACTAAAGCAGAAGAAAATCCAATGTTTTGACCCATAAAATCCATTCAAAAAATTTTCATAACAATAAAAATATTTTTGATTACTTTATAAATACAAAAATTTTAAGAAATCAAATGCAAAGCAAATTTTAAAATTCAAAATTTATTAGTCTTTTAAAGAAATTCTTGCTTTGAGTGCATTCGAGAAACCAATCGTTTGTAATAAAACTTTTGATAGAATACAAGAATTGATCCAAAAGACAGTATTTGTTATTTTTTGTCAAACAATTCTTGAGAACCAATTCGTATGACTTCTCTGATTGGGTAGTATTCAGATAATGTAATTCCAGTTTGTGCTCCGTTTGGTTGGTTCCAGATTTTTTCATTTCATATAACTCTAAGAATATAACCGAACCTAAGGTTCAAAGAAAAGGAAAATTATTTTTTTTGCAAACATTTGAATAATATCTTAATCTATAGTTCTATACCATAAGGAGGAGACATATCGTTGTAGGCATTGAGCGCCCGAAGAAAGACTGACAACTGGGTGTCGTGCTATGGGATCGGACATTGAAATACAGTATATTTGAAACAATACTAATCAGTATATGATTTGAATATACCGTTGAATAGAAAGCTATTTTTTGTTTAGACTTTGTATCGTTCAGTGATTCCACCAGTCGTTTAGACATATCAGTCAGGAGTTGACCTTTAAATGAAAGAATACAAAAATCAAAACAGTTTTTAAAGCAAATAAAGTCTAAGACCAGCTCTGAATCTGATTTGCAATTGAGATAAGGACTCGAAAACGAAAGTCATTTCGTGAAACTCTTTCAGACAATCGTAAACCGTTTGGTTAACCCAAACGGGAACCGAATATTTTAGAGTCTTTTGAATCTCAAATAAATTGTAAAGATCTCTTCCGATCGAGTAATGATTGAAATCCAGACCAGTTTTCTCTGATATGAATTTCATAAATTTCTAAAATCAACACAAAATAATTGTGAAGTTTTTTACACAAATGACATTGCATTCAATACCTGATGTTTTTTCATGAAATTCTGGACTTCCTTCGACTGGAAAACTCTCTCGTCTTCTATACAAGCATTTGGACAGTTGGACGAGGGGTTCAACATCTGATACAAACAGTATATAACTTTATATTGTCTTAAATGCAAATGACTTATAATTTATTAAAATAAATAAAAGTCTAATCACTCCGTCACTCTCGAAAGGAACTGTATTGATAGGAAAGGGCTGCCAGTGTTGACCCAATCCATCGTTCCATTTCCATCTGCCAACGGGTGGGTAGAGTCCGGCCATCACTAACGATACGCTTTCGAGACACCGTTCCTTCGCTGAGCTCCTGATGTAGACCTCTCGCGGAGAGTGTGTCAGGAAGTTTGCATATCGTTTGCGAATATATTTTCCCAAATTATACATTCGTTGCTTTCCGTTCTGTCAGTGCAAACATTTATTACAAATTTTGGTATAAATATACTTTATGGGGCGGTTGTCCAATCTCAATGAAATTTGGCACAGTGGTAGAGTTCTTCATGCTGATCATTTTAAGACAATAAAAATTTGGCGGACTCAACTGGTTCGGGAGTTATGGCCAGTTAGATTTTGCATTTCTATAGTATGTTTTAACATTGTATTGCATTACAACAATGTTTGGTATTTTCACATTTGCCCGAAACAAGTCACGCGACTATTGTTGAAAACTTTTCGGTTTTTTTCGATTTGAAAATTTAAAAATATCTCTTTATTTGTTTTGAAAATATCCTATGGTTTGATTTGGTTAGGTTTGGTTTAACTTGGTTTGGTTTGGTTTAGCTTGGTTAGGTTTGGTTTAGCTTGGTTAGGTTTGGCTTGGTTTGGTTTAGCTTGGTTAGGTTTGGTTTGGTTTGTTTTAGCTTGGTTAGGTTTGGTTTGGTTTGTTTTAGCTTGGTTAGGTTTGGTTTGGTTTGGTTTAGCTTGGTTTGGTTTGGTTTAGCTTGGTTAGGTTTGGTTTGGTTTGTTTTAGCTTGGTTAGGTTTGGTTTAGTTTTGTTAGGTTTGGTTTTGTTAGGTTTGGTTTTGTTTGGTTAGGTTTGGTTAGTTTTAATTTGGTTTGGTTTGGTTTGAAATCGATTTCAACAATAATCGCGCGAATTATTTATTTCTTAATGAACATGCTATACATTGTTGTAATTCTATAAAATGCAAAATCTAACTGGCCATAACTCCCGAACCAGTTGAGTCCGACGAATTTTTATTGTCTCAAAATGATCAGCATGAAGAACTCTACCACTGTGCCAAATTTCATTGAGATTGGACAACCGCCCCATAAAGTATAGTTGTTCCCTGATTCGGAAGGCATTGGTGTCTATCAGAGCTTCAAAGTTCTGCACTTCGGGACAACGGAGTGGAGTATCAGTAGAACAGATGTTATGTTTAGTAGGAATTCAGGCCAAGAGTGGGAAATAGGATTCAAATACAACGAAACCACAAAAGAGATAATCGATATTGAGTTCAGTTTGAACACAAGTAAACCGATGCCCAGAACCGATGTCCTCAACATAATTGGTTTCTGTCAGCAAAGACCGTCTTTCGTAACCCTTTATTATAGTTATGTCTGCATTGCTGTCCATAAGGTCTGTATTGGAGTTATAGTTAATAATAATAATTATTGTTTTTGGAGTTTCTGTGGTTTCGAACAAAACTGAATTTTATTGCATTCAAAGCATTGATTGGTTACACGATTTGCAGAACTAATAATAAATAATAAATATTTCCAAACAGAGCGACAAAAACAAAAGCATTGAAACGCATTGCAGAGAAAGGTATGGAAGAGAGAAGCCATGGACTGATTCGGTCACTGAATACGATCCGAAGTCAATACTATTCTTACCAAACAATGCATTGTTTACTACATATGTATTGGTATTGAATAAAGAGAACCGAAATATTCAGTTCTACAGACCATTGGATCCGATGTTATGCAGTAATAGCGATGAGAAATGCAAAGGATATACTGTTCCGCAGTTTGTGAGTGAATTGAGTGAAGATCTGCTCAAACATATCGACGGAATCACTCCCTATGACATCGATGACAAACATTACGGTTATCTGATTCTCTTCGACATCAATGGACGTCTAATGTTCTGCAATACACCCGAAGGCGAGGGACTGGCAGTGAATGTGAGACTAAATATCGAAATTGTATTTCAGTTTTAAATCTATTTTA
>JAQIWA010002267.1:0-13969 GCA_034693305.1 Eueremaeus valkanovi
CACACTAACCCTAAGTGTTAATTTGGCACCGAGAAAATCGGCAAACGCGAGGACACACATCATAGCCCCTCACCTGTTAGAGTCAATCAGATATACAGTTAAATGTATGGATAGAAAGCGAACTTTCCATATATACAGTATGTTTGCTATGAGAAGCTCATTAATAAACATAAGGTTTGCCATTAGAAGAATGCAATGATTTGATTGCCTTTCCTTCTGATTGCGGTGTTATTGCACTTTTCGTTTGACTCAATCTTTCATTTCATTTACTTTAAAGTTTAGTCAACTTTTCCGTAAGAGTAGAAGCGTTTCAATCGAAAGCTGACTTTCGCTAAGAGTTTGCTTTAATAGCTATTTATCTTTGTTTTCATTTCTGTATTATTATTGAAATCCGAATCCAATATACACGTATAAAATGACCAAACTTACAGTTTACAGATTCCAAATAAAGTACTGAAAATTATCCCCGATATTAGCCTTTCATACAATTCATGCATTTGACTATACACTGACACATACAGGGCATCTCAGAATGGATGCAATATTTGAATCTTAAACTACACAAAAACTACAGGGGTACATTTTTGAAGCTGGTCTTATTAGAAAAAGGGATAGTGGAGGTTTTATAAAAAATTCTACATGAAAAATATCCTAGTACATTTCAAGGCGCTTGATTCAAAAAATGTTGAATTATTGTTTTAATTAATAATCATAGTAAGAAAAACTCATTTTATTCGAATCAGATGCAAATTTTTGAGTGGTAAGCAATACCAGATTTGTCATTGATCAAATCGAAATAGATGATTTTGGAAAATTTATGTGGATCCAGGAATGGCGCTCAAATCAATTTTTTATCATTTTCTTAATAGAAAAGCCAATATTTCAGCATTTTGAATCTAGTGCTTTGAATTGTGCAAGGATATTTTCCACATATAATTTTTATCAAACCTCCTCTATCCCTCTTTCAATAAGACGCTTCAATTTGAAGCCCTTGTAATTTTTGTATAGTTTAAGATTCAAATATTGCGTCCATCTGAGAAGCCCCGTATTTAGTCCTTAAATGATTTGTGAAAATTATGTTGAAAAGAGATTTTTATTAATTTGGAACTTGATTGGTACTAATTTGGTACTTCCTAACTTTGTTTTCAATAACTTTAACAAAATTTGATATTTATTTATTGAAAAGTCTTGACTTTAATGTCAGGAAATTTTTGAATATAAAAAAGTACACTGGATGAGTTTTGACACTTGATGACACTGATGTTGTTGAACTTGTATACACTTATTGGATGAAAAATTTAATATTATTTGGGATGAGCTCATCTAATAAAATCATTAGGGAAATAGCTGGACAGTGTATCTTGGCCTTTTTTGTTTTACTAGAATTTCAACGAATTGTTGAATTTGTCTATGAATTTGAATTTGATTTGTGTAGTGATCTCTGAAATAGTGTCGATTGAATGCAGACCAATCTTATCTGAACTGAACACTCGATAATCAAATAACAAGATTTGGAGAAATACTTGTTATTACAACTAAAAAGATATTAGAGTTTAGTTGTAATCAAATCAAACAAATTATTTGATATTTATTTTGTAGACATAATAATAGGTTTGCGTATAGAATGTTAGCGCTGTTGGTGTGAAATATGGTTTATGTTTAACAATAATTTAATTTTAATTTCCGATCATTTAATACAACAGTATTTATGCTCTAATAGAGTATTACGTGATTTAAGATTATATTGGAATCAAATGAATACAAATAACTTTAATTCTCATCTCTTCTCCTCATTTGATGTAAGCACTGGTGCAGACCTGCCTTCGATTCTAGACAATGACCTTGTATTGCATTGCATTATAATTCATTGCTCTTCTGCCTGTGCTCTCTTCAGAGCCAGTTAGCATAGGCACAGGCATTGGCAGCACAACAATTTGAAAGGTGACCCCTCTTAACGATATTGGGGATACAAATGCTGCAAAAGAGTGAACAGAGTGAGTGAGTGAGGAGAGAGAGAGAGAGAGAGAGACCACTTAAAACAGAAGAAGCATTCAGAATAATGCTTGGTTTTCCTCCCTTCCCCTCCCTGTATGCCTCTTACAATGAGAGAACATATGCCGAGTACGGAATTCAAGGAAAGTTTGCAAATAAGAGTTGATTTCAGTAGTAATATTGTAATAATAATACGACTCTTAGATTATACTCACTGTTAGCTATGCTATTGTATGTCAATCTTCGTTTATAATCATAGTCTCATTGATTACCAGTTAATATCGAAATATTGTCCCGAATTCTTGAATTTCGGTCATTTTATTCGTTGGTTCGACTATTGATTTCCATATTAATTAAATAGTTTTGTCAGATTAGAAATTTTCTAAAAAGCTCCCTGTTCCTTTTATGTGTGATTGGCTATAACAGTGAAGAAGTTCCAAAGTTGACATTTTATTAGCTTCATTATCACTAAAGACATGATTACTGTACTGTGTTCATGGGTGAAATATTATGAAATATCAACTAGTTAAGATGAGGCTAACTTACATTTTGAGATTAATGTCAACAAATATAAAGTTAAGTCAATTTTATTCTTTATTGAACACAATTTGCCTCAACTAAGAAGTGATGATCTATTGTGAACATATACTGTATATACATTGTAAGAGGAGAGGAGCTCATTGTGAGCTCATGGACTGGTTTTCAACACATTGCTCTCTTTCGGTATTTGTGCGCTATTATGAACGCACTTATATATGCAATGCTCTACTCTGTACACACAGTGCACACACTCTGTACACTATATTGTCTGCCAAATGCACACAAAACAAGTTTTTATCAACTTTTGAAACTAAAATGAATTTTTTCTTAAAGAACACAAAATTATCTCTTTTTTCTTCATTCAGATTCAGATTATATTTTCAAATATTTATTACAATTTATATTAAGAATATTCTAAAGACATGTTTTGTCATTCAAATGCAATTAAAATATTTTTATTAAATAAATAAAATTAAATTAAACTCAAAATTATAGGAAAAGTAATATTTTATTCATAAAAATAGTTTAAATCCAAGGAATGTATTGACTGATCGATTAAATTTGTTCTACAGATAAGTTGTCCGGTTTTCCTAATGAGCTGGGGATGCCAGTGCCCACCGGGAACATTACGATGCAAGGTAAGCCACTTGACCCTAACCCTCATTACTTTTATCTTTGATGGCATTCATTAACTTTCTCAACACATCTTCAGGTGATTTACCACCGCTTCCACTAATGACCCAATCGATGAATATGGTCGGACCGCGTGGTCCCTGTCGTCCGCCGACAGCACAGGGATCCCAAATGGCAATGAGTGCGGGGGTCAATCATATGGTTGGCCATTCACACCCTGTGCACAACAATGTGCACCATTTGGTGGCCGATAACCACAACAATGCGATGTCGGGTCAAAAGTCTTCGGCAACGATGGACTCGCAGTATATGCAACAACAGAGTCAGATATTTGTGTTCAACACCCAAATGGCTAACAGAGCGGCCGAGGCGGTGGACAAGAGTCAGTTCCCTTCGATCATAGAGTTTCACTGTTCGAATCCCGAAACCAAAAGGCTTTTAGAGAAGTGTCCGATAAAACCACAGTTCAGTCGAACGTCTTCTGCCGTTTGGCTCAACAACTTGGCTCAACTGAAACAGGGCGGGAGGGCTGGTATGAAAGCCAATATGTGTCAGACCACAGGAATCCACCCCTCAATGCTCAACAATTCGTTCGGACAGCCGAGAGGATCACTACCCGTTTCGTGTGCCGGCTCTTGCAATATGCATAACCCTTCAGGTGTACCCTCCGGTCCGGGGCCTGGAGGAGGTGTTCCTAACAATTGGCCAAACAATCCGAACATGTGTTCTAATCCTAACGCCGGCCCCAACTGGTCGTCACAACAGCCAATGTTTGCTCAAAATTCAGAATTGAATTCAAACCCGAAGTTCTCTAACTCTCCAATGGGTCCGAACGGTCCCAATGCCAGAGCCTCTGCCTCTGCGCCCAACTTTGCAAACAATAATTTTCAAAGCAATGCACAGCAAATGTTCAACAATTCATGTAATTCTGGAGCACTCGGAGGTCCGCCACAACTAAATGGTATTTTCTATTCAGTCCTTAAAACGAATTCAAACGAATCGAAACTCTGTTTGACTTTAGGGCCGGAAATACCCGACGAAAACCTGACGCCTCAGCAAAGACAGCACAGGGAGAAGCAATTGGCTATTCTGCGCAAAATGCAACAGCAATTGTGCCCCGAATTGATGGGCCCAATGGTACGAATGCCTGCACCCAATCAGATGATGAACGCACCCGACTATATGATGGATCCGAACAGTATGTGTGCTAACAATATGTGTTCACTGCCAGACTCGGAGCACATGGCCGACAGTGACCCCCATATGAATAACCTGATGACCTCGTCCTCTATGATGTCAAGTAATGCCAACAATCATACGACTCATTACACTCACTCACCAATGCCTCCGACGTCGGGAACGGCAGCTCTTGAGTGGCAGAAATCGAATTATATGGACGACAGACGAAAAAAATCGCAAACCGGCGGACAGGGAGTCCATAACAATATGTGCAGTGTTTCAAACCCAGTGCCAATATCACACCCGTCGCCACACTCACAGCCCTCCTCAGCCATCAACAGTCCGAACCCATGTGTGTCGCAAAGCCCCGGCAGTCGTATTCCTCCGCCACCTTATAATCAGGGTATTCGTCCGCACTCGAGCCCACACACTCACCCGTCATCGCCGGCCGCCGGATCTCTTTCACTGCCGTCACCGCGAATGCAATCGCCGGCCGACCCCTCGAGACAACAGTTCACACCAGGAGGTCAGTCACGACTGCCGCACACCAGTCCAGGCCCACCTACACCCTCGGCCGACAGCAATAGCAGTGTGTCGGGCACAGGTCATTCGCCGAAACCATTGGCGCCATCATCGCAGGGATGCTTACCTTCCGCTACCTCTTCCTCAGTCGCACAGAACTGTCGAACACAGACGTCAACTAACGCGACGAACCTGAGGGCCAGCACTCCGTCCAGTATAGGTCCCAATCCGAGTCCCAGCCCTTCGAATGCTAAAAAGTTGCCAAACCTTATGAACCAAACTCCGAAAGGCATGGCTCAGGACTGCGGTTCAGACCTACTAATGAACTCAATGCCTAACTCTGGCCAACTCGAGTCCAATCGAAAACTTCACTCGAATACAGACATGTCATTACTCGGGCAGTCAGTTCGCACCAATTGTTCTTCCCCTTTCATCTGCACCAAACCAGAACCGGCACTAATGCCGGTGCCATCGCCTCAACAAATCCAATACTTAAACGCATTTGAAGGACAAGAGCTTACGATTCAGAAGCAGCCGAACACCAGCTTAAGAGACGCAGACCTGATATCTCCGGCCACTGATCTCGATCTGGGGTTTGGGAGTGAGTTCGGCAATAGTTGTCATCCTTTTCCTCCAAACGAACGAATGGCTAACTTTCCGATTATGGATAATATGAATCCGAGATTTGCAGCGAACGCACCCAACCCTCCAATGAGTGGACATCAGTTCGAAATGAACCCCAGGTTTATGAGCGCCGACCACAACAACCAAAGACTTATGGGTCCCGTCTTTGATGGGCCGACGCCTCGAATGGCGAACTCTCACGAATCCCAATTCAGAGCACAAAACATGTTATGTATGCCTTACGGACAGATGGATGGGAACGGTATGATGAGATTCAATAGCCCCTGTGATAACATGATGGGTCCCAGACTGAGAGGCCCGTCAGATATGGGTTCGACTCGATTCCCGCAGCACATGAACGACAGCATCCATTCGCCCCAACACTTCAACTCCGCCACAATGTCTCCAATGAGTAGCGAACCCATGAATATAATACCTTTCGGTGCCAACCAGTCTTCAGGCACCGGATGTATGGGTTCGCTAAACAACTTCAACCCTCAGATGGAAAGTGGTGTCAGTTCTACACATTTGCAAAACCTGCAGAAAATGACCCCTCCCTTCGACATCGGGCCCCCAAACAAAGTCGACCAAATGATGATATCTAACGGTCCTCTCGCGCACAGTCATAGCTCAGGTGGCACTCAAGTAATGCATGGCTCGAACGGTCCGATAGTATCGGCTTCACAGTCGCAGCGCTCAAACACTTTCGATCCGATCTCTTCGATGGCAGCGATGGGCGAACACAACAATCCTATGAACGCACCGAACCTGATGTCTGGCCCTTCGATGAACATGACTAGTATGCAAGTGGCAGCTAATGGTCCGCCGCCCGGACCCGCAAATATGGTTAACTTCCATACGTCTATGTCATCGATGCAAGGAATTCATCAAAATATAAGTCCCGACGGGAACGGAATGAACGGACAGTACGGTCTGAACCAAATGAACCCAAACATGACGGGAGGGCCACAAACGGTGAACAATACGTACGTAAACGCAAACCTATCGATACAACAGCTAAACATACAGAACGTTCCGAACCATAATTTCAACCCAAACCCCAATTCCAACCAAAACATGTCGAATATGGGTCCGCAGTCTATGACCGGAAACGGTCCGGGCATTAGTCCACCCGCGGGTGCTATGCAAATGATGCAAACGAACAGTTCAGCCAAACTCGGCTCGAGTTTCGCACATCGAATGTCTGGCCCGACTACGGGTTCCAACTTTTCCAATCAGCAGATGAATAATGCGCGCGGAATGAGTCCAATGAACTTCCAGCCCAACCCTCATATGATGCAGAGGTGCTCTCCGTACAACTCGGCCAACATCCAGATCAAACCGGACGCCCCCAACACTATTCAATATCTGCCGCCCCGACAGCAAAATCCTAATTTGTCGGCTCGGGCACCATCTCTCGACTTCTTGCAGCGGTGCGAACCACCCCTGACCAACCTGGGCAACAAACTGCCCACTCATAACCTTCAGTACTTCCCCAACACTAACACAAATATGAATAGCAGTCAATCCATGTCTATGGGCTCACGAATGATGGGACCGAATGGGCCGATGGCTTCAGGCCCGGGAAGACCGATGAACCCTTCAATGGTTAGGGGGCCCAACACAGGTATGAGTGGCGGTCAGCAACCGATGATGACTTCGGGCGAAATGTTTAGCCGACCGCCCGGTGCTAACAATATGATGAATGGGCCGCACATGGGCTCTAACGCACCGAACGCTATGTTTGCCAATCCTATGAAGCAGTCGGGTGCGGGTCCTATGTCACCGGCAGGGCTGCCACCAGACGCTGCTCAGGCTCTGCCCCCATCTGTGGGTCACTCGTATGGCTACAAACAGCCCCCGTTCGCACAGATGAGCTCAGACCCCAACTATGCAATACAGTTCCATAACTTCCAGCAGCAGTTGTACGCAACCAATACGGCCAGAGGTTCGAACAGTTCGGCCAATGCCAACACTGCGCCCAATAATCCTCGAATGCCATCGAATAACAACTTTTACAACACTTCCAACAAATGATTGAATGCATTGTAGGCTCAGATCCTTTACGTTCTTAGCAACCAATTAGAGTCCGTTCGTTCGTTCGTCGGATCAGTTCTTAACTACAATACTCTTAATGTAAATATAATATTAATAATCATTTGTTCTGCTGTACAGACGATTCCTAACTGTATAGTGAACTGAAATTCAATCAATCATTCATTCATTGATTACATGTTTCGCCAAACCATTCATTCATCGACTCATTCGCATAGCATTTGAGTTCATTATCATTGAAACCGATTATTGTTTTTCGTTTACAAAAGACTGGAATTTATATAATATTCGAACAATTTTTTCAAACGGCTGTATATTTTGTGCCATAAAGTGGTCAATACTCTTGTGTTTTAGAATTTTATGTTTTTCTGTTTTTAATTATTATTATTATTTTTGCCGACAATTTGTGCCATTAATTCATTTATATTAAATACCTTTAGTTTAGACTTAATTCTTATGTTTGTTTTGGCAGCACTTTATTAATTATTATTATTTTTTTGTGTAAAATATTATTTAAACTTTTTTTGAGTAATTATTTTTTAAAAGTACCGGTAATTGAGTTATATATTCAATGCTTTAAGTGTTGCGAAACAATTAATAACTTAATTATATTATAATTTTGTATTTTAACGCTTATATTGAGTTTAACTGCAAAGTTGGTCACAATTAAGACAATGTTTATTAAGACTCAAATAATGTATTCATTAATTATATTATTGTATAATTCGGTAGTTTATAAAGAAGTCATTAAATAATAAAATCATTGTTTAATAAGTTATTCAATAATTCAATGCATTCTAACTGTTGTCATATCACGCGTCCCGACAGTCCCGTCAGTGCATTCCCTGTCCCGGACAGAGAGCAACAAAGATGCACCGGTGGTGCTGTTCCGTTGGGCACAATACCAGAGCTTTCATAATTGGTTGTAATCTATATCTCATTTATATTTCTTAATATTTTTAAAAGTTTACCTTTCATTCAATTTTCAATATTTGTGTCGTTGAGTCCTCTGCCGACAGAATTATCAAAAAGCTTGTACAATGTGTACAGGGTCATAATTATGGTCAGTACTCTTGATTGACCCGGGCTAAGCTAAAAATTGAAAAAATTCTTGTTTTATTCGTTTTAATCTTTACTTCAATGAAGACTATTATTGAGAGTTAACGTAATTTATTGAAGGATTGATTTGTTGTTGAGTTGTCATAAAATGTCAGCTGTTTTGCCTGTTTTGCACTTCTTTTCATTTTTCTCATTATTTTATTAATTATTTGTTTTTATATTTATTTTTGTTTTAAATAATCATTAATTTTATGTAAAATACAATTGAATTGAATTAATGTCCGATTGATTGCAATGAAAGGGAAGGGAAAGAAGGAGAAGGAGTGGACGGACAGTGAGGAGAACAGTTGTCCGCTTCAGTTCCTCGACTTCAAGCCCATTGATCTGATGAGACAATGCCCGCGACTGACAGCAGGTCTGTACCCATCGGTTGAGTCGACAAACCTATTATTAAATGATATTATTATCCAATGTTTGGTTCAGTCGTTAAGCGAACTGAAGACGAAAGCATTGGTTCCGAGGATTTGGATGTTTTGCAGTTAGAGTTGGAATCACTTCTGGTCTCTGTCGTCAAAAGACAACGACTTCTGGAGACAGAAATGGAAGCTCTGGTCAATTGGTATGACTCGAAGAACAGAGACAAACGATCGCCGAATAAACCGGTATTTCGTTATTCATTGCATTTCTCACTCTTTTCGCACAAATCAGTCGATTCTTATGACAGACAATAAGTTTGGATCCGATTATGAGTCGAACTGTCAGTTGATTTGATTCTAACTAATCATACGATACATACCTTTAGCTCTGAACAGATTAGAGCAGAGGAGAGCAGCTTAGCTCAAATAAGATGTGATCATATCATCTCTTTTACCAGGTTTTCAAATTAGTAATAGTATGATCAATGATCATGCTTATTATTCAAATGTCCCAGTTCTAAAACCACCCCTCATCTCATCCTAGTTCTCTTAGCAAGCAAAATAAAGAAAGCAACTCAAACCTGCTTGCTCCTCTTCTCTGCAAGTCTCCTTGTTTGAAATTAGTTTTTCGAATGTCCCAGTTAACAATTTTTACAACATTACCAAGATTAGTTTATATACTCTTATTTGGAGCCAATCAAATTCTGACGTAGAAATAGCCGTTCAGTGCTGTTCAGTGCCGTTCAATGCAGACCTCGTTTTCTATATTTGATATTAATATGGATTCAAATCAAACCTAATTTTTCGACGAATTGAATAATAATATCAATCATAAAGTCGATCACTCTTTGAATCAATGGCTCTCTTCTTACGGTTATATTTATCTTCTCTTTAAAACTGAACTTCTTTATTATCTTATTGGGCTCTAAGCTGACCAGTTGACCAGGGGTGCATTCTGGTACTCTGGAAATTTATATTGTTTTACCTATTTATCGCATTTCAGACAATTTGTTTCTAATCTTTGTTTCCGTATATAACGTAAAAATGATTGTGATTTACAATAATTGTGTTGATTCGTAGGAATTGTTTATATCATTAATATTTATCAATCGCTTGATTAGCAACCAATGAGTTAACGCCTGTTCTGATTAATAGGATCTAAATTTAATCAAAATATTATTTTTGCAATCGATTCGAGTCTTTTACTGCTGGCTATCGATTCTTATCGTTCGCATTCATATCAATAACAAAAACAAAATAATATTTTTGCCGATAAATAGAATTATAGAACAAATGCATACAAATATGGTATTAAACTCTACTCTATTTCCAATTTAACTATTATTTTCTATCTCTCTCTGCAATCGGTTTTATGTATTTATAGCAGTTTTCACTCTTTTTCAATACATTTATCTATATTTCGATTTAAAAGTTTTCTGAACTCCATATTCGGAAACAGAGAAAAGTTTTGTTTCAAATATCTATCGAAACTATTTTCGATTATTTCAAAAATTAATTTATTGTATAATTTGCTCCAAATTTTATCGATTGCTTAGATTTTATGTAACAATAGCTGACACTTATAGGCAAATACCGGGAAATCCTTCTTATCATATGTTTTGCATTTCCGGAAATGAAAACGAAATTAAAAAGAAAAGTATTGGAGAACTGATAGTCTGTATCCAATCAATGGTGCAATGATTCGTAGGGGAAGTCTATTAATATAGACTTTAAAATGTCTGAAAATCTCATTCTTATCCGCTTATGTTGTTGTCAAGATTTTTGAAGACGGGTCATATGGGACTAATTGAGCCGGGCCTAGTTGAACAAAATTAAGCTAATCTACTGTTTTCGATAGTATTATACGCATTGCTGGCTATTATTCAAATTTAATTTTCATTTTCAAAACTTATGAAAAGCTTTATCTTTTGGGTCATAACAGGTCTCAGAAGTGATCGGAAAGAGAAGCAAACATTCAGATGAGAAGCCAAACAAGAAATTCAAAGACAATCAGTCGAACAGCAGTAGCAGTACTAGTAGTGGGAAATCGCATACTTCGCGGCCACAGAAGGCGAAGAATACACCCGTAATGACAGTACAAGTGTTGATCTGATTTCAGATTTGACTCAATTATTATGAATTGAATGAAATCATTGTAAATGAACTCAATTTTAGGTAAAGTTCACTGAATCTGAATATCCAGAGCCCCAACAGAAGGCCATATCGAAAAAGGTTCCGGTGAAGAATGATATACCCAACCAGTTCTGGCACTTTATAGAACCCTATTGTTGTGAAATCAGTTCAGAACATATAAAAGTGAGAATTGTTTGTCGAATAGACTCCAAAACCAAAACCAATACTAAACGAGAATTTGTTTAAAGCTTTTGAGCGAACGGTTGAAGTCATACGAAAACGACTCAGAATTCTATAAAATCCCAAATTTGGGGAAACATTATTCGCTGAAATGGGAGCTCAACCACAACGACCAGAAGGACAAGAAGAAAGGCCTGAGTGCTTCCAATTGCACCAGCAGTTCATCAGTGGCGCAGTCAACCAATAAATCGAAAAAGGGTTCCAAAAATTAGTGAGTCTTTTGTCTGTCCTTTAGGTAAAACATAGGTTCCTATGGAAGGGTTGTCTGCATTGCGCGCATTCCAGTCCTCTATAACGAGTCGTATAATTAAATGCTTTGAATCCTATATTTGATATTTGATTGCTTGCACTGAAGCGCACATTCACTGCAGTATTCAATACTTTGCAATCAATGATTGGCTTCTATTCTGATTCACAGTTTGTTCTGTTCTTGTATTGAATCGATTCCAACAGAAATACTAACTTCTCGTATAATATGACAAACATTTTTAGTAACCCATAAACAGAATTCAATTTATGAAATGATCTAATATTAAGTGTAAAACTAAAGCACAGCATAGGACACATTACCTGTTCCCCAGACCTGGGGTCTTATCAGTTGCAAAATGTTTGTTAAAAAGAAAAAGTTTTTTATTTTATTTGCGATTTATATGAGATTTTGAAATCGATTTCATATTAAGTAAATTTGAATTCAATTCAATGCAACCATAGCTCAGATCCCGATAAGACATCTTTTGGAGCACTTACTCAACGTTTGGTCTCATGTCTTATCGAAGAGAATCTCTTGAATGGGGGTCTAATTGATCCCAAAATGGCGACCAATGAGAGCAATAGCAGTAAATGTAATAACGGGTCGAAAAGCAGTGCAAACAATAAAGTCTTCAAATCTCTAAATCTCGGGAATACGGCTCAACTCGAGCGACGGATTCGCAAAGAACTGGAAGAGCACGGGATCATCAGTTTGGACGACATACTCAATGGGTCGGACAGTAGTGCCGGAGACGAAGACGAGATTCTGCAGGAACTGAAGCGCTGTCAGAATGAGTTGAAGAGTTTGAGTGCAAAAAATCAAACACAACTGAAACGACTGATGAGTTTAGCGAAGAAAGAGATGACTCGACAGGAAGTGACCAAAAAGTTAGAGAACGCGGACTTAGAGGCCATCGAAGCCTATCGTCGGATCAGTTGTGCCAAACAGAAGAAACGGTCGCCGACTAAGAAGGAGAGGGAGAGTGCCATCAAAGCACTTAAGGACAGGGAACTGGTTCTCAAACAGTTGGACAGTCTTTCATAGATTAACACAAATGAATGAAAAGTTATTTTTATTTAATTTATATCTCATTTGTATTGAAGTATCGAATAATAGAAATCATTTCATAAGTTATTAAACCATAAAAACCTATAAAACCATAAAATCCTATAAAATATGTATTATTTGTATTATTTTTCTATTCTATTAAAAAATCTAAAAACTTATAAAATCGTGAAAATCAGTGAACTTTGAAAAAGAGAAACGTTTTGTGAGTTTAGTGTTTGACTCAATCAATGATAGTCTGAGTTATCATTAGTTCTGGAATCTTGTGTTCGACTCAACACTCAAACAGTTTGAGGCAATCATTGTTTGTCGTCAATACAGTCAATACAAGTGCTATAAAAAACAATATTATAAACAGTATTACAAAACAGTGGAAATCGGAAACTAGTTTTGCAGGTCTGCCACTAAGTGAGGGGTTGGTGCGATCCACTCAGTTAGCCTGACTCAGGCCTTGAGTCAAAAGAATGGCAAAACAGAGCGGATTTCACTGATGATTGCAACGAAGTGAACAGTCATACCAGTCCTACAGTCAGTAAAGTCATAGCAACGGCTCTCCTCTGATATGAAGGCATTGAATGCACACAACTCTGTACTACAGACTGAGTATAAAGTGTATACCACTTGAGTCGCACTGTAGTAGTCGTCAAACACTCAATATTATAGACTATTAGCAACACTTCTATCATATAATTCAAAAGTTTTTCCATTCATTTAATACTAATATCAAGTATTGTATAATAAGTCATACGTTTATACGTTTAATAAGAGTTAGCCTTAAGTTAAGATATTCTGACCGAAAATGGCGAACCAAAAGTGTGCTGGCTTACAACTTAATGAGGATCAAACACAAGAATTGTCCCGTCATTTCCATTCCGTAAGTCTATATATTAATACTTATTAATCTGTTTAGCACTCAATTAATTCAATCCTCTCTTCAATTAAAACATCAATTTATTCAAAATGATTGACATTTTTCTGAATGTGTGACAAAAGTTGTTAAATGTTTGCGAAAACAAAACTTTTTTCCAATGCTTTGTATATAAAAGTTGCGAACATTTGGTTCCAAATAATTATCGCTATTATTAAGCCTTTTATTAAATAATCAGATGAGTTGAATGGACACTGTTTTCTACTTATATTATATTTAATTCATTTATTCCTAAATTATTTGCGAAAAAGTTATCTTTTAATGAATTTATTAATTAATCCTTGAATTCATACTAAAATAATTGGTTAAACACTTGATATCATATGATATTAT
>JAQIWA010002268.1:0-13962 GCA_034693305.1 Eueremaeus valkanovi
TTCGCAGACATTAGCCCAAAATGTGAGTTCTTATCAATCGATTCAATTGTTTTATATTTATTTGCATTCACTTTACGTTAGATTTCGAGTCCATTATGCGATCCAACTGTCGATCCCCTGGAGTTCGACACTGTTATCAGAAAAGATTACGGGGATGTGATAAACGTCCCAATAAGGCAGTGCAGCGATTGTTACCCACCTAGTTTGCTATACATCACTGGAGACATCGTTACTGTTGTCGATCCTAACGATCCTAAAGGCGACGACAATAACGGGACGATTAAAACAGTTTCCAAATTAAAGGACTTCTTCAACACATCCGGAACTAATTACCCGCCCGTCGAACCTCCAGTGAACCTATACTTCAGTCGAAAGAGTGGATATAATGACACGATTTTGACACTAATTAACATAAAAGTGAATCCAAATATGTTTTTATAATATTTTAAAAATTAATAATTTTTTTCAATCAGAACCAAAGGTATTGGAATGTCAGCCAAGAAGACAATCGGGTCTTGGGATCGGATGTATTGCCTTCTTTGTGGTCTTATCTGTTCAATAAGAGCACAATCGATGTCTTCAGTATAAACAATACGAATGGACTGATCCTATACTCCAACCGAACTTCGATTCACGGCTTTCAATACGAATTAAATCCAGATTTGGTGTTGGATTCGACTCTTTATTATTTAGTCAGATATGACAGCAACAAATATGGACTGTTATCTGATAAATCTAACACCGTTGCAGTGGTTGAACTGCACGGCCAGACTATAACGTCTGGGGTTATTATTAGTGGACACGAAAGACCAGACTGGGCCGGGAAGTTTAGATTCAAGTTCTTTGCAAATCGTTATTCAATTACATTCGGACGTTCAGATACCGGTGCAGAGGTGAACCATCTTTATGGCTCCTTCAATATCACCCGGTTTACTGATATACCGTGCAGTTTGGCCACTATTACAACCACTACAGGCACTACAAACACTACAAGCCCTAACCCCACGCAAACCATTACTACTTCCCCAACAGAATCCACCACTTCTTCTGATAGGAGTACTACAACACAAGTCGTGACAAAGAAAACCAATGGTTCCGGTGTTTGGATCTATTTATTGATTCTTTTATTTATCGCTATTCTGGCCATCATTTTAGTGTTGATTGCAATCAAATATTGCTTCAGATCTGAAACCAAACCAAACATTTCGGATGAAAGCCAACCAAAAGAAGTAAGGAATGAGTCCATACAAGTGGTGACCAATAAACAAGAGGTCGGTTCCAAAGACATTGCAATGGAAGCGACAACTGTTCGTTCATTTGAAGTGAATTAACAAACAATTCATTCATTCATTTCATTACAAAATTCTTATTATATTTCAATTCTTTTGAAAATGATTTCAAATATTACAGTATTTTTCTACCGATTATTCAATTGATATAAATTTTTAATAATTCAATTGTAATTCAAATAAAAACTGGTTTTGAAAATAAAGTACTTTATGTGAAATGTATTTATTATTAGATTTTAATTATTGGCTTTCGATATAGAATTTCCACAACTTTTCGCATTCGACTGCTTTGAGATCAATAGCGAAATTTCCCAATTGTTTGGGTCTATGAGTCCATTCATAGTAAGGCTGAACAACATTTTCATTGACTGTATAATAGCTCAACCATTCGACGCCTTCTTGTGCGGGAAGTTCACTGAAATCTATATGTTTTTAGTTTAAATACTTTGAATTCAATTCAATTCTTACCCGTGTTTTGCGGAATGAGTGAAAGCACTGATCATTCTTCGGGACAGATCTGCTTCTTTCGGATCATATTTTCCGGATAAAGTAAAGGCTCTGCAAAAACAGTGGTCAGATCAGCCCCATGACAAGTCCCTTCCCAGTCCTCACACAGTAAGTCATTTGGCCGCATAATAGTACTGAAATACCCTATTGTTGGTCTCATCGCCTCTATATATGGCTTTCCCGAACAGTGTTGTCGGACAGCCTAACTAAAAGTCACCGATGGTTAGGAAATTTAATTCCGGTTTGTTTGGCGGCAATCGACTCAAATAGACTTTAAGCACATCTTCACTATTGATCGGAACGTCTGATTGGATTTGCGGTAAAATCTGTTTCAATAACTCTATTGCTTCTGAGTTCGTAACGTTTAGTGGATTTATTTTTGAGATAGAAAGTACCCTCGTCCTCTGTAGAGCTAACCAAAAGACTGAAATCTATAAACTCTAATCTATCCCAGGGTTACGTCGACAACAATCCAAACACAGTCTCGCTCTTAAACACTGTATACCAACTTATGATTCAAACTACATTGTGGGGCAAAAGTGCCTGTTTAGTGATGCAGACCCAGACTATATTTAAATTTTTGGGAAAAACAACAATGAAAACAGTGTCGCGCTTTGTAACGCATTGCCAGACTTTTACCCCACACTGAATCAGTTCAAACACCAGGACTGAATGCTTGATTATTCAGAAAACTGAGCGCGCATTGAATAGAGCGAGACATTAGTATTGTTGTGAATTCAAAATCAATAGAATTATAATATTTGTTAAGAATATGCTATCAATCGGTTTGAATGACACGAATAGAGTAATAATTGAATTCATATTATTATTGCTTTTATTCTAATATTCAATACTATATTATATTATATATTGTTTTCAACTCATTCTGAATATCATTGCATAGACTTCTTCAGAAAGTTATCGAAATATGAATATATTTCTCATACCATTAGTTGTATTTGCGTTCGTTTGTATGCATTCGCAGACATTAGCCCAAAATGTGAGTTCTTATCAATCGATTCAATTGTTTTATATTTATTTGCATTCACTTTACGTTAGATTTCGAGTCCATTATGCGATCCAACTGTCGATCCCCTGGAGTTCGACACTGTTATCAGAAAAGATTACGGGGATGTGATAAACGTCCCAATAAGGCAGTGCAGCGATTGTTACCCACCTAGTTTGCTATACATCACTGGAGACATCGTTACTGTTGTCGATCCTAACGATCCTAAAGGCGACGACAATAACGGGACGATTAAAACAGTTTCCAAATTAAAGGACTTCTTCAACACATCCGGAACTAATTACCCGCCCGTCGAACCTCCAGTGAACCTATACTTCAGTCGAAAGAGTGGATATAATGACACGATTTTGACACTAATTAACATAAAAGTGAATCCAAATATGTTTTTATATAATATTTTAAAAATTAATAAATTTTTTTAAAAACAGATTCAAAGGTATTGGAATGTCAGCCAAGAAGACAATCGGGTTTTGGGATCGGGTGTATTGCCCGGTTTGTGGTCTTATCTGTTCAAAGAACATACACTCGATATCTTCAGTATAAACAATACGAATGGTCTGATCCTATACTTCAACCGAACTTTGATTCACGGCTTTCAATACGAATTAAATCCAGATTTTGTGTTGAAATTCCCTCCTTATTATTTAGTCAGATATAACAACAACGCATATGGCTTGGTATCTAATAAACCTATCACAAATGCAGTGGTTGAACTGCACGGCCAGCCTATAAAATCTGGAGTTATTATTGGACACATAAGACCAGATTATGACGGAATGTTTAGATTCAAGTTCTTTGCAAATCGTTATTCAATTACATTCGGACATTCAGGTGCCGGTACAGAGCTGAACGTGCTTTATGCTCCCCTCAAAATCACCCGGTTTACTGATATTCCGTGCCGTTTGGCCACTATTACAAGCACTACAAGCACTACAAGCACTACAAGTACTACAAGTACTACAAGTACTACAAGTACTACAAGTACTACAACCACTACAACCACTTCAAGCACCACAACGACAACGAGCCCAACAGCCTCTACAACCACTACTACTTCCCCAACAGAATCTACCACTTCTTCGGATAGGAGTACTACAACACGAGTGGTGGCAAAGAAAACCAATGGTTCCGGTGTTTGGATCTATTTATTGATTCTTTTATTTATCGCAATTCTGGCCATCATTTTAGTGTTGATTGCAATCAAATATTGCTTCAGATCTAAAGCCAATGCAAACATTGAAAATCAAAGTAAAGAAGTGAAGACAGAGTCAGCACAAGTGGTGACAAATACACCGATTGTTGACCAGAAGACAGAGACAACACATATGGAGACTAAGAAACAGATGAACAGAGAGAATGACATCGATATTGAAAATCAATCGAAAGATGTGAAGACAGAGTCAGCACAAGTGGAGACAAGCAATGAAACGATTCGTTCGGTTGATTCGGTTGAATGAATACAAATATATTTCTCATTATTTATATTCTTTAGAAACCATTTATTATTTATTTATTTTAATTATTTTCTCTTTTAATAAAACATATTTTTAACACTTATTTCATTTGAAACACATTCGGAAACGAATTGCACTTGGTAACTGTAATTGCCCGGGGCATACTGTATAATCTATACTGGATATAAACCACTAGTAAATTATAAATTTAAAGCAATTAATGAATAATTTTTGTTTCAAATCAATCAAAAATCCAAATAATTTTCTGTTCGGCTCGAGTCGGGACAGATATAGAGGACCCGTACAGAGCCAGACGTTGTCCGCATACCTTGATTTACTGTCTGAAAGGTTTGGGCTTATAATTAATTCTATACAAAAACCCGAATTCCGGTTCTGTTCTAAAAGACAACTCTATTCTAAATATGATTCCGTAGACAACAATTAGAAAGCAGACGACCTCAGCAACAATCACCTGGTACTTAAAAATGCCCCCCTTGTGTATGCCTGCAATTATAGCGCGCTTTTAATTATTGTTCATTCGTTTAATTTTAAAACTTATTCTTAAAATATTTCGTTGAATAGCATTAAAATCGATATTTTCGGCTGAATTACAAAAACTGTTTAAATATCGGATTAAAAATGTTTTATAATATATATATCAATATTTGGTTTTTGATAATTGTTTTATTCAATACCCGAATACTGAGTGATAATTCAGAAATAGAGAGTTTGAACGAAAACATACCTCCAGTGCCACAGAGTATCGATTTGAAGGAATGGCTTAAATGGAAGTCAGAAATAGAGAGATATAATCAGGAATTGTGGCCAAAGTTGTCGGCAAAGAGTAAAGCCATGGAAGGCGTTGACCAAACATACAGTCAATTGATTGGACTCATCGATGATTTGAATGACTATTTGACGGATGAGATGATACTTATCCGCAAAAAAGACAGATTTATGAACAAAGTTCTCCGTATTTTATACACAACTCTTAGACTTGTATCCTCGCAATATACGGTGGAACTGGAAAACCCCCGTTCTTTGAGCCATTGCCGGACACTTCTGGTTGAACTGAAGTCAAATGGGTTTAAAAGTTTACGACTTGTTTAGACCGCTTACAGAAAAGTTGTATGAATTGGGAAGAGAAAGACATGTCTGGCCTTATTGGGCACTGTATGACAATTGTGAGTAAAAGGTTAACCAAATCAAAATATTTGTGGGGCTATAGTGTCCGGCAGGTTAGCAGTTATTTAACAATGCGTTGATTCTTAGGCTGTATTATAAAAATACGGATAAATTCGTAATTAAAGTCAAATCAGGAAAACAAAAATCAGACCAAAAGTGGAATTTCAAAGACATTAAAGAAAATGAGTTTCCATTCGTGTTATTACTAATAATCTGTTCAATCATTTATGCCTTTAATATAATTTATTTTTTCTCTAAAATTCTTTATTAAAGACTTCTTTTTATTTCATTTCTAATAATTATTGTTTAATAAACTGTTTTATAAATAAAACAAGAGTTTTATAATTACCAAGTTCAATTAAAGCAAAGCTTGTGAGAACCTCCCTGTCCAGAGAACAAGACTTTTATACTTATTTTATTCCCATTTCAGTTATTTCTGATCTGAATGTGTTTTGACTAAAGCGCGAGACAATCAGAACCATTGAATCGTAAGAAATGCAGTATTTGTTCGAAAAGACTGTCATTTCGTTTGAATAGAATAAGAATTGAATTCATTTTTTTCCCTTTATTTCTGTTTATTCTGTTTATGAGTTAATTCATTCAATATTTCAGTCCTTTTTGATTATTGTTGGCCAGAAATCCGGGCAATAATTAATTCAGTGTCTGTTTCGCGCTTTGAATTCGAATTGTTGTGAAATCAAACCATTGAACGGAATATCAGTTCAATTGGTTTAGCAATGAATCGCATATACAGACTGTTCCGTCCATTCATTCAATTCTTCGGGTTTTGGAAAAACCAAAACTATTTCCAGTCTTTACCTGATTTGCCGTTCATTATAGTTATGTCGTATCTGACACTCAATGAGAGGAATAGATTGAGAAGAGTTGACAAGAGATGGAAAGATATGATCGAAAAGTCATTTAAATCGCAAAGACTTCTGAATAGAGAGACAATCGGATCAAAGCGTATGTCAGATGAAGAGCTCTATGATCTGATCCGTATGTGTCCTAATGTCAGACACATATCACTCGATGGCATAGTTATCGATGCCATAGACATGGATGGCATAGACTTCACTGCAAACCCAAGTTCTTATCCATTCGTCTCTTCGATCAGACTATTGAAGACAATTAGTGAGAATTGCATTCATTTCGAGTCAATATCTTTCGGTGAAATCAAACCCCAATTCAATGAATCAAATGTTGAATATTTGCGAAAACATCTGAAGAAAATCAAATCCGAATTAATATCGGTTTCAGCGCTGAATCTAATCATTGATTCGCAAACATTAGAATCGATTGATATCTCGAATAACACTTCGATATCGAGACCACAGTTCAGACTATTGGGTCCGAAGATCACTGAATTAGATCTCTTGGGAAGCACTCTCAACAGTGGAGATGTGATAAGAGATATCTGTGCCGGGAATGGCAGACAATTGAAACGGATTTCAATTAGTTTTAGAGAAAACATTGTTTTGTCACTCATTTGCGAGAATTTACTTCAACTGAAATCACTTTCCATTGAATATGAATTGGAAGACATCTTATTGAACACCGATTTCAGGCCAATCGGACGGTTAGTTCATTTGGAATCACTTGAAGTCATATACTTCGCATCCGTTGGCGATTACAATACATCTCACGGAGAGTTGACTCAATTGTTTGAACCGCTTAAAGGCTTACACCGTTTGACTCAATTAACTCTCAATACTTTCAACACAAACATTACGGACAATAGTATTGAGATTTTGAATCAAAACTGCTCTCAATTGGAATCACTTGTAATCAACGGATACTTAAATCGTATGACTAACTCATCGATGACTTCATTGGCCGAACAGAAGAACATAAAGCGATTGAAACTAATGAACAAATGCTCGAAACCTAATCAAGAGGTAACCGAAGAGGCATTGAATGATCTGATAACTGGTCTGCCAGTACTGCGCGAACTCTATATCAAAGGCTTTGAATGCATAACAAAGTCAACGGTCAGTGCATTCATAGAAAAGGCAAAGAATTCGCCGAAAGAGTGGTTCAGATTAGAGATCGACAGACGATTCAAAAAAGTCGTTTCGAAACATTTGCTCAAAAATTTTAAAATTAATTTTTTTGAAATTCTTTTCAATCCAAATACAGATTTCTTTAATTGATTTCTTATTCTTAAAACTCGTATTCATTTTAATTCAACTTTTCTTTCATTTTTCGTTTATTTGTTTTTAATTGAATCCATTTTATGTTTTTTTTTCTTTAATTCATTTCTTATTTCAATTCATTTTATAATTAAAAAAGTATTAAAAAAGTACTAAAAGTATTGTTTATTCGTTTAGTTTTGAAAACGATTTCATAAAATATTTCGTTGAATAGCATTAAAATCGATATTTTTGGCTAAATTACAAAAACTGTTTAAATATCGGATTAAAATGTTTTATAATATTTATATCAATATTTCGTTTTTGATAATTGTTTTTCAATTTTAGTTATTTCTGATCTAAATGTGTTTTGACAATAGCGCGCGACAATCAAAACCATTGTTAATGTTGTTTAGGATTCAAAATCATTAGAAATGCATTATTTGTTCGAAAAGACTATCATTTCGTTTGAATAGTATATAAGAATTGAATTTATTTTTTCTTTATTTGAATAGAAGTTTATTATTAATTCATTCAATATTTGAGTCCTTTTTGATTATCAATTCATAAAACTTCTTAAGATATGAATAGTTTTTATATATTATTAGTCGTCTTTGCAATCGTTTGTACGGATTTGCAGACATTAATACAAATTGTGAGTTCTTATCAATCGATTCAATTGTTTTATATTTATTTGCATTTACTTTACGTTAGATTTTGAGTCCATTATGCGATCCGAATATCGATCCCATTCTGATCGACACTATTGTCTCGAAAGACAATTATTTATATTATATTTTCGAAAATACTGTTACTGTTGTCGACAAGAGTACAGAGACTATGGAAAAGGTTTCAGAATTGGATGTCTTCTTCAACATTTCGGGAACTACTTATCCTGCGGTCAAACCCCCGATCACTATATCCTTCACTCACTTGAATGGCAACAGCGATAGGATTTTGACATTAATTAACCTAAAGGTCAGTTTGAAATCTAGTTTTAGATAAAGAAAATTAAAGTAATATTTCTCTGAATCAGACAAACAATTATTGGAATATAAGTCTAGAGACCAATCGGGTCTTGGGTTCGGATTCATTGTCTCATTCGTGGCAGAAGTTATTCAATGAAACCACTTTTGATGTCATGAATATTGACGACTCGAACGGATATGTCTTTTACAGGAATCAACTCGATGTCAATCGACCACTCATTCTGGGCTATCATTACGAATGGAAATCTGATTTTGTGTTAAATTCAACGGAACTTCGTTTGGTTTTCCTCAACTCATTTAAGCCGAGTGACACCACTATAGTCACCGATATAGGACTGGTAGACAATTCTTTTATCAATCAATACCTTCAGATCATTGATAGGGATGTGCTATTGAATGACGAAAATATCACTTCTGGAGTCATATTCGACAATAAGATTCACTTCAATGCAAACCGATATTCAGTTGCTGTGCCGACAGATATTAACCTGGTCACTTTATTAACAGTCAGTGATTTTACTGATAAGTTCTGTTCTGTCTCATCGAAACCAGTTAGCACTACGACTATTCCGGTCCATATTCCTTCACCAAATACTACCGCACCGGATACTAACGCACCGGATACTACCCCACCTGATACTACCGCACCGGATACTACCCCACCGAATACTACCGCACCGGAGACTATTTCACCGGATACTACTTCACCAGATACTACTCTAATGAAAGCTACTCCACCGGGTAATCCTCCAGAGGATATTATTTCCGAGGATCCTGCGGTCAATCCTCCGGTCACTACTTCGGTAACCAATAATCCTTAGACTAAAGGATTTGAATAATTATTTCTAATTAAGAAAACTTCAATTTAGACGAAGAGTCCGTCAACTCATGCGACTAAAGACAAAGGGAAGGACAGAGAGAAAGATGGCTCCAAAGGATGGAATCCCTTAATAGTGATCGCATTACTGGTGATTGCAGTCGCGATAATAGGTTTGGTTTTGATGTTTTGCCTCAAATCTAAGTCAGAAACAAGAGAAGTGTCGCCACAATCAGCACAAGTGGTAGAACAACATCTGATTGTTGACCAACAGCCAGAGTCGCCACAATTAGTGGCACAGCAGACGATTGTCGACCAAAAACCAGAGTCACCACAAGTAGTGCCAAATCAAGCGGTTGTGGTGCAGACGACAGAGACAACACAAGTGGTGACTACGAAAACAGCGACTGATCCTAAAGATCTGAGTAACGAACCGCTTATTGTCCGCTCAGATGATGGCCTCTAAAGCGAGAGACAAATCAAAACTAAATTTCATTAAAAAAGAAAATTATTTTAATTCTGTTTGTGTTTCAATACAATTATTAAAATATTTTGAAATTTTAATTAAAATATTTTTAGTAAAGAATTTGTCACAAAAAAAATGTTCAATAAGTTATGGATAGATCTGAATGTGTTTTGACTATAGCGCGAGACAATCAGAACCATTGTTACCATTGTTTTGGATTAAAAATCATTAGAAATGCAATATTTGTTCAAAAAGACTATCATTTCGTTTGAATAGAATAAGAATTGAATTCATTTTTTCTTTATTTCTGTTTATTATTAAATCATTCGATATTTCAGTCCTTTTTGATCATCAGTTCATAAAACTTCTTAAGATATGAATAGTTTTCAGATATTATTAGTCGTCTTCGCAATCATTTGTATGGATTCGCAGACAATAGCCAAAAGAGTGAGTTCTTATCAATCGATTCAATTGTTTTATATTTATTTGCATTCACTTTACGATAGATTTCGAGTCCATTATGCAAACGAAATATCAATCCTCTGGTGATCGACACTATTGTCGCGAAAGACAATTATTTATATTATATTTTTGATAATACTGTGACTGTTGTCAACAGGAATACAGAGACTATCGAAATGGTTTCAAAAATGGTGGACTTCTTCAACGCTTCGAACAGTGGTTACCTTGATGTCTTCATTCGGATCAATTTATCCTTCACTCGCTTGTATAAAAACAACGAAACGATTTTGTCATTAGTTAACCTATTGGTGAGTTTAGTCAGGTTTTAGATAAAGAAAATTGAATTAATGTTTCTCTGAATCAGAGCAAAAGTTATTGGAATATAAACCCAGAGACCAATCGGGTCGTGGCTTTGTATGGAATGGGTGAGTCCTGGGAGAAGTTATTCAATGAGACCACTATCGATGTCGTGAATATTGACGACACGAATGTATATATCTTTTACATCAATCGACTCGATGTCAATCGTCCACTCATTTGGGGCTATCATTACGTCTGGAATGTTTGGCAGTTTGTCGTCAATTCAACGGAACTTCGTTTGGTTTTCATTAAAGCAAATACTTCTAACCCCAGTGTATACACCGATATAGCACTGGTAGACAATTCGTTTAGCAATCAATATCCGATGAATGATAGGGATGTGCTATTGAATGGCCAATATATCACTTCTGGAGTCATATTCGACAATAAGATTCACTTCAATGCAAACCGATATTCAGTTGAAGTGTCGACAGAAGTCAATAAACCGATTAATTTGATTGTCAGTGATTTCACTGAAAAGCTATGTCCTGGGGTAGCATCGACACCAGTTAGTGCCAGTGATAGGACTACTCCACCGAATACTCCCCCACCGGATACGACTCCATTGGATACTACTCTACCTAATAATATTCTTCCGGCGGATCCTCCGATCAATCCTTCGGTCACTACTTCGGTAACCAATAATCCTTAGACTGAAGTATTTGAATAATAATTTCTAATTAATAAAACTTCAATTTAGACGAAGAGTCCCTCAACTCATGCGACTAAAGACAAAGGGAAAGGAAAAGAGAAAGATGCCTCCAAAGGATGGAATCCCTTAATAGTGATCGCATTACTGGTCATTGCAGTCGCGATAATAGGTTTGGTTTTGATGTTTTGCCTCAGATCTAAGTCAGAAACAAGAGAAGTGACGCCACAATCAGCACAAGTGGTAGAACAACATCTGATTGTTGGCCAACAGCCAGAGTTGCCACATGTGGTGGCACAGCAACCGGTTGTGGTGCAGAAGACGGAGACAACACAAGTGGTGACTACGAAAACAGCGACTGATCCGAAAGATCTGAGTAACGAACCGCTTATTGTCCGCTCAGATGATGTGTAAAGCGAGAGACGAATCAAAACTGACTGCAATTATTTGGCTTTTTATGGCTAAAAGTCTTATGTTTTCTCAAGTCTTCGTCATTTTTAAAACTTTATAAACAATTCTTTTTCAATACATTTAAATAATTTGAGTTTTGTGTGAATATTGTTTATATGTCTATTCGAGTGATAATTACTATTAAAATATTAATACAGTATTTATTGCATTCATTGAAATCACATATAATTCTTCTATCACTCGATTGACTGACTTTTCAAGTTTTTATACTTATTTTAGTTATGACCAGCTTGGATAATTGGACCATTACGCCAGGGTGGTTGATATGTTTGAAAAAAAACTATTGAATAAATTATTGGTTATATTTTGCGTCCAATTCTATACGCAATCAAAACTTGTCTATACTTTAAAGCAGTGTTTGTCTAAAACCAATCGATTGTCTCTCGCGCTAACCGTTGACTGTCAGCGCGTTATAACTTTTAAGTACTATAGCTTTTTCTGTATTTCAAGCGCGCTCTTACCCAGATCTAATACTGAAACCTTGTATACTCTCCTATGTTCTTAAGAAGGTGTCCGTCTGTCTGTCAGTCCTTAATTGTTCTCATTGTTAGTACCGCTTATACAGTGTTAATGCTATTGTTATGAATACCAATCTAACCAAATATCATATCATATGATTATATTACCAAGATTATCACCAATAAATCTAATTATTGTATCGATAAATCAATGTATACTCGCTGTTAATAACGTTCGTGCTTGTTTATCTGAATGTGTTTTGACAATAGCGCGAGACTATCAGAACCATTGTTAGCGTTATTTTGGATTCAAAATCATTAGAAATCCAGTATTTGTTCGAAAAGACTATCATTTCGTTTGAATAAGAATTGAATTCATTTTTTTCTGTATTTCTGTTTATTATTAATTCATTCAATATTTCAGTCCTTTTTGATTATCAATTCATAAAACCTCTTCAGATATGAATAGATTTCAGATATTATTAGTCGTCTTCGCAATCGTTTGTATGGATTCGCAGACATTAGCCCAAAGTGTGAGTTCTTATCAATCGATTCAATTGTTTTATATTTATTTGCATTCACTTTACGTTAGACTTCGAGTCCATTATGCGATCCAATTATCAATCCTCTGAAGATCGACACTATTGTCTCGAAAGACGATTACTTATATTATATCTTCGAGAAGACTGTGACTGTTGTCGACAAGAATACAATGACTATCAAAAATGTCTCAGAATTGCTGGACTTCTTTGACCCCTCGGGAACTGTCTTTGGTCCGGTCGAACCCCCGATCACTATATCCTTCACTTACGTGAATCGCAACAAAGATAGGATTCTGACATTAGTCAACCTAAAGGTCAGTTAAGTCTAGTTTTAGATAAAGAAAATTGAATTAATATTTCTCTAAATCAGAGCCAAAGTTATTGGAATATAAGTCTTGAGACCTTTGAGGTCTTGGATTGGAATACATTGCCCCTGTCCTGGCAGAGCCTATTCAATGACACCAATAGTCAAACCACTATCGATGTCCTGAATATTGACGACACGAACGGATATGTCTTTTTCAGGAATGAAGGCGATGTCAATCGTCCACTCATCTGGGGCTGGCATTACATATGGAAATCCAATTTTGATTTCAATCAAACGGAACTTCGTTTGGTTTTCCTTCAAATGAATATTTCAACCCCCAGTGCGTACACCGATTTAGCACTGGTCGACACTTCGTATAGCAATCAATCCCCGCACACTGATAGGGAGGTGCTATTGAATGGCGAATATATCACTTCTGGAGTCATATTCGACAATAAGATTCACTTCAATGCAAACCGATATACACTTGAAGTGCCGACAGAAGTCAATAAAGCGATTGATTTGAAAGTCAGTGATTTCACTGAAAAGCTATGTCCTGGGGTAGCATCGACACCTGTTGGTGCCAGTGATACGTCTATTCCACCGAATACTCCCCCACCGAATACGACTCCTTTGAATACTACTCTACCGGATGCTACTCTACCGGATGCTACTCTACCGGATGCTACTCTACCGGATGCTACTCTACCGGATGCTACTCTACCGGATACTATTCCACCCGATAATCGTCCGGTGGATCAGACAACCACTCCTTCGGACACTACTTCGGTAACCAATAATCCTTAGACTAAAGGATTTGAATAATTATTTCTAATTAAGAAAACTT
>JAQIWA010002269.1:0-13961 GCA_034693305.1 Eueremaeus valkanovi
ATTCAAGAATGAAGAATAATAACTTTTGAAATATTATAGTTAGAATTGATTTTTTCACATTTTTCATACATATACTATATTCTTTAATGGGGGTTAAAAGGATTTTAAAAAATAAAAATATTTTGCGAAGTACGGACATAGTCTTTACCACCAAATCATAATTTACCGTAAATTAACAACGTTAATCACTTAATACCTTTTGATTATTCAAATTCATAGACATTAAAGTAATTATTTATATTAATATTATAAAATGTTTGGTAACCACTGGTGAAATAAATAAACAAAAATTTTGACTTGCTTAAAAATTACATAATTTCAATGATGTAGAGACGAAAATTGTAATACACGTTGGTACATTAATCATTAAGCCGATTAAAATACTGAAGGTACTATTGACTGGATTAAATTGACTGCAATTAACGTCTTGGGTAAAAAATCTCTAATAATATCAATTCTGAAATATTTACTGAAACTGTAATTCAAAGATTCGATAATTTTTTAAGATTGTTGAGGATACTTTTAAAGTTGATCCAGATTAAATAGAACTATCCAACTTTATAGTTTTATATTATGAAACCTGTGCTCTGTTGGCGCCATACTGTTATTGGCAGCACTGAGTAGACTCAAACATTTGCATTGAACCTAAAATTTGCTCTATTTTTCAAATGAGCACAAAAGTCAAGAAAATTATTATATTTATAATTTAGACATTAATTTCATTGAAGGAAATAAAAAAATTAAAGTTTTGATTATTAAAAACCTTATTGAATATTCTTATAAACATTTAATCTTTATTCTAAAACTACTCTAATCTCATGTAAATTATATTCAAAATCAAAAAAATATATATATTCTTTGGATTTGTAATGAACTTCCATCGGTTCAGATGGTGTACACCATTTGGATGAGTTGATTACATTGAGTCATATAATTGAGCTTAAAATTAGATTTAAAATATAATATATTCATATGATTTCTATTTGTCATTGTTTTCCAATATTGTTGACAAAAAATAAAATATTAGAAATTATTTATTAAAATTGATAAGAAACTGATCGGTTGTGTAGAGTATAGGCTTATACCGGGATTTGAATGTATCGATTTTGCTCGGATGTTCAAACTTGAAAATATTTTTAGATTTGCATATATACGCATAAGTTATATACAAAACCTCTCTCTGCACTCCATTTAAGGATAGGAAGCGAATGGGGAGAGAAAGTAGAACTGAAATCAAGCTTTGAATTCAGTAAAACTGTTTATTCTCTATGCGTTCTGTGCGAACCTGCCTTTAGTGACACCAGAATTAGTTAGTCAGACAGAGTCAGACTTTTGACAAAATCCTATTTGATTGTTAATTAGATCCGAATCAATTGAATCACAATGTCTGACAGGTATTGTAAAATTATATATCAATATATTCTACAGTATATACAGTATATGTCTATTAAATGTTTGCTTCGAATATGGATTCTATTCATAAGAATATATTAATTCTTTATAATTATTATCACTTTTTATATTCATTTATTAATTATTTCTATTCTTTTCTATTATTTATTTTTCAAATCGATTTGAACTAATGAAGATCGAAAAATAAAGCGGTATGTCTAGATGAGTTACTTCAAACTCTGCTTATTTTTCAATTGATTCTATGCTATAAGTCATCAATATTTATATTTAATTAATAAATCATTTGAATTAATCTAAATTTAGATTATTTTCAAATGTTTTATTGTTTATAAGTTATTATAATTTATTTCTAATAATTATTTATCAGAGAAGCTATTAATGAATAATATACAGTAGAGTAGAATTGAATTCATTGCTTAAATAATTATTTTTAACATTAATTTGATTGAAGAACTTGAGTGCAGAGGAGAAGCGAAAGCTCGAGGAAAAGGAGCGCAAGAAGGCTGAAGTGAGAGCACGTCTGGAAGAGGCGGCCAGAGCTAAAAAGGGAAAGAAGGGGTTTATGACCCCCGACCGCAAGAAGAAACTTAGAGTATGTTTGATATCAAATGTTTAAAAGCATTTCTATTTTTATTTTAATTTCATTTCCAAAAAAGTCATTATTGAGGAAAAAAGCGGCCGAAGAATTGAAAATCCAGCAAGAGCGAAAGGCTGAGGAAAGGCGAAAGATCATCTCTCAGAGAACTGGTCAGAAAAAATCGACCGACGGAGCAAATGAGGGTAAGTTATCCGTCTTATTAGCACTGATTTTTTACAAAGTATATAAAAAAGTATTTTTTAGTTCGATTTTTATATATATTTCAAGAATGATATTAATATTGAGTTATATTAATGTTAGACTAATTCAGAGTTGTTTTGATTAATATTAAGTCTATTGAAATATTTATAAAAGCCTGGAATCCAGTAGTCATTCAATAGATTTATTTACTTAAAGACGGATTCAAATAATCGAAATAACACTCGAATGGATATACCGTATAATGAGTTACAAATGTTTGCCAATGAAACTAAACTTTTAAGAAAAGCTAATTTTAAAACATTTCCTATTAATAAAACGTTGTATTCGTAGCGGCATTACAGCAGATATGCAAAGAATACCATGATAGAATACGCAAACTGGAAGAGCTTAAATACGACCTGGAATATGAAGTCAGACAAAAGGATTTCATCGTATGTTTTATTCAATTTTGTCTAATATTTATGTCAATTGAGTTCTGAATATTTCAATTCAATTATCTTCACTCACAGGTCAATGAATTGTCGATCGAAGTGAATGACTTGAGAGGAAAATTGTGAGTGAAGTCAAACTCAATGAATACTGCAATCGATTTAATTAAATATTAAATATTATTATTTTCCATATTATTCAGTGTAAAGCCAACGCTAAAGAAAGTTTCGAAATACGATCAAAAGTATGAATAGCACCGAAATAGCACTGAAATGAACAATCAATATATTGAAAATTTTGTGGTCATATCTGAGACAATTTGTTTGGTCTATAGACTGGAGAGAATGGCTAAAGTGGCCGCTAAGGCAGAGAGCGATTTCCGCAATAACTTGAAGAGAGTTCAGTCACAGAAGTTCACAATCGGTGACGACGAGAAACAGGTCAATACGAGATCACTTTTATAATGAAAATATTCTCTGTTTTTGTCGAGAAATCAATTTTTGAGAATCTAATCGGTTTTTGCGATCATTTTGTTTTGAGATTTAGATTTGATTTCTTGTTTTGTCTTTTGTTTTGTTTTTGCAAATAATTTAATTTCCATTCATATTCTGAACGCTTTTTCTGTCTTTTTATGATTTTATAAACCATTTGTTCTGACTATAGCTGCCAACTAAAACACAGCCGGAATGGGCTAAGAAGGCAGAGGTTGTCGCCACTGAATAATTACTTGATTTATGGACGTTATGTCAATTAATTGTTACCAAAAGTGTTGATCACTTTATATATTGTTTAGAGAAACAAAAACCAATTTTGTGTTGATTTTTACGCTATTCCTCGACCGCATTGACACTTGTTTTAAAGCTTTTTTCGGTTTTCACTTCTCTATTAAATGGCTTATAAATAAAGCGAAACAAAAATTCAATTCTTATTTGAAATCAACGAAACAAATATATTATATTTATACCATTGAATTCAAGATTCTTGAATCGAGAAATAAATTTGAAAATCTATTTTATCACTTGCTTTATGTGTTTTCCTTTTAAAATATGCACAACTATTATGTGTAGAAAATTGTTGCTTCTGTTCAGAAAATAAGTACTCAATTCAAAGAATTTTGAGTTAAGTATATTTTGAAACATTTTTTTCATTAATAAAACTTTAGATATTTTTTTAAGTATTTACTAATCATATTAATAGCTTTGAATTCTTATGTGTAAACAATTCTTACAGGAATTCTGTTTTAAAATGTTCAGATTCAGACTCAGACTCTGTGTGACTCACTGTCAGAAAATTTTAAAATATCCATACTTTTAGAAAAACAGTAATCAATAATAATAGACATAAAGACATGATTTCCTGTAAGAACTGATTTTAGTGTTAATTCTGATATAATTTATTTGTTTAGCTTTACTTAACTCTTAAGTAAATACTATTAATGAAAATATTTATTAAATGAAACTTATTTTTAGGCTCGACCTGATTGGGCGCTCAAGAAGGATCAGGTTAAGGCTGAAACAGAGGAAGTTGAAGTCGAAGACTAAACGGACTGAAAATCATGACTGGTATGAGTGGTGCCTAAGAATTACCAAAGAAATGCAATTTTATTTTCTGTGTTTACTTTTCATTTATCTCTGAATAAAAGTGGAAAACAATATAATTCTGTGTCATTTGAATATTGATTGTGAAAATTGTTAAGAGATTTGCATTAAATATGAAATATTAATAATAAATATGAATTTTACAGTACATTAAGTCAATTGAAGTCTAATTTTTTGTATACAGATCTGTAAATCAGTTTTTGAATTATCATTCTTTGACTTTTGTAATGATTATTGATTCCAACAATAATTATCGCATTTATATCCCGGATATGTTGGATAACTGTAATAATTATTCGATTATTAAATATCAAACTTATTATTATTCATATCAATACAATTATTTTGGCTTTTATGCGATATTTATTCAAATGTAAGTAAAATTCCCGCAATGTTTATGCAGACCCGACCAGAACAGACCAAACCCTCGTCAATCAATCCACTTGATTATGAAAGTGGAAGTCAGAACAAGTATTGATATTCAAGTAAATCTCTGTTTGTTTTTCGATTTCAATTCAAACTTTATTTCAATTCAAACGATAATTTTAAGATTCATATAAATTATAAGACAAACAGAGCTTCGATGCGATTCCAGTCTAACTATTTGGATGTCATCTTTCAGGTGGACCTGAAGAGTCCTTTTCTCCTACTTCTGGTGGGTCTCTTCCGTCTCTTTTTGCTCTTTCGACTTCTTCTGGCCTTTCGTTTACCACTTTTTGCTGTTCCTCTTCTGTGCCTTCTCATTGGTCCTCTGTTTCTCTTCTTACTTTTCCGCTTTTGTTTGGCTCCGGCTCTTCCACTTCGTCCCATCCAGTCAGCCACATAACCCTTGTACTGTTGAAAGGTACTTGCTGAAGGATCAGGTTTTTGTGCACTACTATTACTATTTTTAACCCTACCACTTTTCCCAGCACCACTTCTGCTCCCGTGACGTTTTCCAGTGCTTTTACTTGCAGTGCCACTGTTAGAAGGAACATGATTGCCCGGGTCCTCTTTATTTCCTTTCTTTTTCATCGTTTGATTCAATGATTTTCTAACAACAGTTAATTTGAGTTTCAGCCCGAGTAGAGCAGCAGACGGCTAGTCATTGTTGGCGCGAAATGATTTACAACAATGAAAGTCGTGTCAAATCAAATGCTCTCAAAAGTACAGAACTATTTAATGACAACTTTGGAAAAATGAAATATTCATTGAATATTCATATATTTTGAATATCTTTGTTCGGAAAATATAATCTGATTTTATTAATTAAAATACTTTTTTAAAATAGATTTCAAGTGGAGCAGATTTATTAGTTTTTATTTTTCAGAATTGTCATTATTTTTTTGGAATACTGTATTTGAGAGCATTTGATTCGGGCTAACAATGACTGGTCGTCTGCTGTCGAACTTTGGTTTCAACTGAATTCATATAATTTTGGAATTAATTTTAGTCTCAATTAATATAAATAAGAACGAGAAACAAATAATGATTCAATATTTATGCAAACAATTGATGTAAAAACAATTTGGATCAATCACTAACCAAAAATATCTACTAGAAAACTCTCCTTGTTCATCTTTCATAATTTTTATTGTCTTCAAAATAATTTATTCATTCAATGAAAATACACAAAACAATTAGCTTTTATTTATTCTAAAAATAATAGTAATGTATGAAAAAAATTAGACTTTTGTTACAATAATTTCTTATTAATTGTTATATAAAATAATTTTTATAACTTTATTAAATCATTTTATTATTTAAACAATTTGTTTAGGAATCAAAACTAATTTAAGTTTCTCTTTATTACTCCTTAATAGAGTTGAATCCAATTTCTATTTTTTTTCGTTTTTTTAAATAACTTTAATTTAATTCTTGTTTTTGTGACCGAATTGACTAAATATTATACAACTTTTATTCGTCCAAATATTTAGAGAGTAATTAATGCCGAAATATAATGACTTTTCGAATAAAAGATGAATAAGTTTTTTCAGGAAATATTGGCTTCACTTCTGTTCTTCAAATCCTTGTAAAGTATTGTCAAAATTGTCTTCTTTTATACATAAGTCACACAATACTCATATGACTGGGAGATGACTCCAATTATATCACATTCATTTCAATTCTCATAATTATTAATAAGGAAACAATGTATTTCTATTCAAACTAAATTGAGCCTATCTCAATTTCTGCAATAGATAACTAGCAGTATATTACCCAATATTAGCGGCTTTACTGTAATTTCACTTTCATTCAATCGAGTGATCGGTTTTATATAATTTATCTAAACTTAACAATAAATAGATTCTGAATCTATATTCTCAGTCTTTGTTCAATAACAGTATAAACTATTAATTTGGATGTAATCTAAACAATAGACTGTATTATTTGTGGCCATTATTTCATTAAATATTTGTTCTCTCTTAGTTTCATATAAATGAAAAGAATTATAAATATTAATCAATTGTACATTGGATTACATTCTATGAAGTGCTCGAATACATCTCAATATTTATCAGTACAAACATAATATAATTTATATAATTTGCTCAAAACAGGCCATTCATCTGAGAATCATTTGTGAGTAAAAAACGATATAATAGTATAATATAATACCCAGGATCAAAACAATAAATCAAAAGAGAATTTTTGATTCCATTGATTAATGCACTTAAATATAAGTTAGTTTAGAACTTGAAAACAAAGTTAACTAACTTTAATATTCCGGATCAAAAATAACTTAATGTTAGAACTGCTCCAAAGATCTAATGAAAATATTTATAGCTTTAAAATTGTTTATTCGCTTTTCAAAACCCAAATACCGGGAATTTGAAGCAAATATTCTTCAATTGGCTCACAATATCTATTTGAGGCAAGTCTTCAATAATTGTGTTAATAATATACATATAATTAACATTCGCTTCAAATTCAAGATTTTTTTTAACAAAACAATTAGAAAATAATTCTCAATTAATATAACTATAAAAATGATTTATATTTTAGTCTCTGGTCTAATGGTTTGGTAGCAGAACTCAGATAGCAGTCTCGAAAGTGTAGGTGACATTGAAGGATGGATTGTCGAACGAGTTCTCTCTAATCAACCCGTTATTCACAGTTCCGTTCTCTTCGACTGTGATTTCTGCAGATTTTAAATCTAAATTTTTATGTGTTGGGCCCCAACTCTCCATGGGCTGCATCAGAGCCGTCAGTTTCTAATCCATTGCATTTCAAATCAAATTAATTTTTGAAACAATTTTCTAAAATATTTTTAGTCAGACCTGAAATAGTGTTCCCTTAGATTTGAATGATAGGAACGTATGGATCATCATTGCTATAATGGTTATTGTGGGCAGAAAAGCGATAAACCAGCCAAACATGTTGGCCCACACCGGGTATGTGTACGAACCACTGGTTGCCGGCTTATGTTGTATCCAATTGAACGCCAAAATACCCTTTTGTTTGAAAAATTCCAAAATCATAAATGAAATCAATGGAAAACTATTGACTCACAAATAAAGTTAACGGGGTCAATAATTTCCAGGTCCAGGTCCAGAATACCCTCCATCTGTGTGAATGGGTTCCAACCATTTTCTCGATCTCTCTGAGGAAGCGTTCGGCGCCGTAGTACCAGGATATGAGAAGACATTCAGTGATAGCAATGATCAGAACTGAGAAATTGGCCGCATATTTGTCGAATAGGCCTAACCAGAAGACACCGCTTTGTGTGCAAAATATAAGTCCACCCAGGTAGCCCAGGATAGAGACCGTAAGTAATACAAAGAACTTGTGCTCTCGAAGGGATGGCATGCGATCTAGAATTGCCGTCTGAACTGTTTCGAGTAAAGCGAACTGACTGTCCAGTCCTAACGTCAATAACATGAAGAAAAACAAGAACGACCACAACGGGGCGATTGGCAGTCGGGCCACAACTTCTGGATAGACCTGAGAGCCAAAGCATAGAGCGATTAGTTTAAGGAAATGAATTAATTTATAATTATGTAATGAATACCATAAACGCGAGACCGACTCCTTCGTCGACTACATTTTCGACATCCAGTTCCAGTTCATTGGCTAAATAGCCGATAATCGAAAAAATAACAAAACCACTGAAAATACTGGTCCCCCCGTTGGCCACCAATACTACGATCGCATCTCTTTTCAAAGATATCACAAATGAGTGAAACATTCAAATGAGTTGATTAGCGAATGAATGACTCACTTATAGCAGTTGTTGTGGAACTTGTTATATGAGGCCAGGGTGATGAGCCCACCCCATGCCGGCGATAATGCAAAGAATACCTGTACAGCGGCATCACCCCATACCTGGCCAAAGAATAACAGATAAGTTCATTATTTAAATCAATTGAATTTTCTTTAAAAAATAATAATAAAATTGAATTTTGTTTTCTTATAATTATTTCCGTATTTATTGCTATTATTTTCAGTAAATTATGCAAATCTAACGATTGTCTGCAATATTGAGATTACAAATATAGCAGAGATAGGAAAGTTTGATGATTCTGAATTGTCTCCGGATATTTCAAAATTACTTGATTTAATCCACTTTTCAAAATATGTTTGCTTTCACTTATACTGTAATAAGCATAGGATAACAAATGGAAACTGACCTGTGGTGTAAAGAGATGATTCCAATCGGGCTTTACATAAAAGAGAATTCCTTTCATAGCCCCGGGCAATGTTATGCCCCGAATGAATAATATAACCAAAACAACGTATGGAAACAATGCCTTTGCAATCAAAATCAATTCAATTTGGGATTAATTGGCGATAAGAGTGAATAAAACGAATCAATGAATCAATGGTTTCGTACTTACAGTGAAATAAACGACTTTTCCTGAAAGACAATGACATTGACTCTAATTAACCGAATAATCAATTATTGATTAATTGCATTACCAGATGATTGAACTCCTTTGCTTAGACAAAGAAAAACTATAGCCCAGGCGGTCAACAATGACAGTGCTAATGGCCATCGTATTGAACCGGTCTCTTCTATACCGGATGACTGACCCAACACGTGATGTCTTCATTCAAATTAAATTCATTTCAATTAATAGAATTCAACTTTAAGTTCGTTAATACTAATATTGTGGGCAATTCTGAACCCGTTCCTATTTAAAATAGACCTATGTGAATCATTGACCCTGACCATCTCTGAACTAAACTAAAGTATAATTGCATTCGTATCAGCAAATCTCACGGTTAAGCAACTAAAACCTTGTTCATATTTTGTATGAAGTTCAATTTTGCACATTAGCCTAATTCAGAAACGATTAATATAATGCATACGTGAAGTACTCGTCGGCCGAAGCCTTCTTTTCCATGTATTTAGATGTCTCATACAGTTTGAGCAAGGTTGAGTTGACTGAATCGAAGCAGGTGTGGTTTATGTATGTGGCGTTCGGGTGAAGACTACGGCACTCGTCCTTCTCTTTGTAAGAGTAACAGATCTGTGTTCGCCACTCGGGTTCACACCTTTCCCACGGAAGCTGACGGTTGAGGGACACGAATATGTAGAATATGGTCCACGCGATGATCATATTGTAGTAAAGCATTACAATCGCCGACACTATTATCATTCCGTAACCAATTCCACCAAAAAGTGGACAAAACCTCTCAAATATGACAACTGGACTCAAACTGGCGTATTGGCCGAACGCCAGTTCCATAAACATGAGTGGGAAGCCGGCCAACAGCATCATCACTATGAATGGGATCAGGAATGCGCCTAAAATACAGAGCACACACATTATATGTGAGGGTAAGCACACAAGCACTCGATTGTGAAATAATGGTTTGCATCATATCATTGCACAATGTATCAAGGTATGTTCCACAATATGAGACTGATCAGTGATCAGTGATCACAAACTCAAAATTGTTATAACTTTAAATAGAGATATAATGTGTATTGTATTGTACAGAGAGTAGAGTCGGAAAGCATATACAGTAATGGCATTCAAATCATAGTTTTTGTTTGAGTTTACAATACGAGGAGAGACTAAACCTTCAAAATTATGGCTACTTTTCACTGCGGACTCAATCTTCTAATCGGCTAATATTGGGTCACATATTATGGAAATACCTTATATGCGGACTAAGACCTACCGCCGCCGTTGTTGTAACACAGATATGGAAATCTGCAAACAAACAGATTTATTAATAGACGAATTCATAATCAATCTAGGTTATATAATACCTCCACACATTACCCAGACCAACTGAGTAACCCAATAACGACAGAAGGAAATCAAACCTTTGAAATGAAATGAATAAATGCAGTGATAATAATAATACAGATCATTTGATTATGCTTTGAACATAATGACCCTGAGCTTTGCTTCACTTGTAATATGACCTTTAATTACCGGTATATTGATTTTGAAATCGAACTACATTTTAGTTTCAATATTTTAGTCACTACTAATTGTATTCCAGTGGGCCGGGCTATTTTTGAGCCTATGACCAGTGTAATTTGGAGTTTGAAACTGAAAACTGTATTATCGTTCTTATCATAGTTTTAGACCAATTATTCTGTTTATTATTTATTTGTCTAATAATAAGGTTATTCTTAAGCATATTCTATAATAGTTTCGATTAAATACTGGTTCAGATCATGCTTTCAGTAACAATACAGCAGCGCAGCTTGGTCATCTCTTTCATCAAACTGACAATCGAGTTGTAAGCTCAAGGTAACTATTTTAAATAAATAGTTGCTATGAAGGGTCAAATTTTATAATTTTAATCAATTACATGAATAGGTGTTTATTATATACACTGTGATTCAAAAGGTAGAACAAATAACCGAGTATAGTGCGGGGAGAGCATAGACCTCTAACTACTAAAAGATGCTCTTTTTAAGTTAGAGGTCTATGCCCTCCTCGCACTATACTCAGTTATTTGTTCTAACTTTTGAAACACCCTGTATATTTTAAATAAGCAATTGTCGTGGGATTTAATGATCTATTGTTCTATTTTATTAAACTAGGTTTTTTCACCAAATTGAAATTTATTTGAGGAAAATTCCAAATTTTCGGTAATAATATTATTCAGCTTGATCAGAGGATAAAAATGATATACAGTATAATTTGTTTGGGTTTGTTTAAGGATTCTATTGAAAAACTGAATTCAATTTTCCTGTAGAATAAGCTGGAAATCCATTCACTCCCCCTTAGAGTGGACATTGGCCGCTACAAATTTATATATAGAATACAGAAGTCCCAGGTGATAAATTGTAAAAGAGAAAATCAGAAAACTCCGACACACATATACTAGTGTATGTTGTGTCAATTGGTTCGGGTCATTAATAATAGTCAGTCACACAGATTGTCCGCAAAATTAATTATTTAATTAACGTTAAATCAGCTCTACGTAAATCAGATTTCAATTACTGGAAAAGTGTGGGAGAATTGTATTGTACTGTAAATTACGATAAAATAATGAAAAAGTGTTGACACAAATTGTTTTAAACAAAAGAATTATCTGATTATACCCTACTGTATGTCACATCTCTAATAATAAACTCATTTATTGTTATTTCGACTCATTTTCAACTTAAATGTCAATCAATACGAATGTAAAAGATTTCATGCAAATATGTAGAGGTAGTGTTCAATTGAGCAGGTTACAGTACTATTCTCAGTATTCAAATTCAAATAGCAGTAGAGCTGAAATCAAAAAAGATTTCAATCCATCAACATTTTATTTTTCTGTACAATTATTGTTTTCTAAAAATTCTACTCCAAATGGAAACTAGCACATCTACAGTATGAGGACCACAGATGAACCACATTGTTTTACAATTATATTATGCATTATTTTATTTTCTATTCTTGTTATGCAAAGTGTATTTAATTGCAAGAATAGAATATTTTGTTTGAGGTGTTTATAAAAATGAAATGAACTGGTACAATTGAAATAGAATTAATCTCAAGATTAAGAATATCATGATTTGATATGACATCAAAGGATAAACTTTGAAATAGGATTTATTAAAGCATTTTCTAATTGTTTTTCCCTTTAGTTCTTTGTTATCAAAACAAATGATTAGAATTTCATTTAAAGTCTTTGAACTCAAACTACGAAAAAAAAGTTTTCATTCCTTGAAAATAGATTTAAATATTTATTCTATTCTGAGAAACGATGAGCTGATTCTGAAATTCGTACGGATTCTCGTAATTCATATTATTATAAAATATCGCTTATATAGTAATACATCGTTTATAGCCTTTATTGTGAACTTTAGATTTCAATAGAAAATGATTCTCTATTTCAGTATTGAATTATTGATATTCTCTGGAAATTAATCACATAATTAATGACTCGTAAAATATAAGTAAGAATTAATGATTTAATCATATAATTGATCCAATTTATAGCTAATAATGCAAAGAAAGTTATCATTTTTCAGTCAACTTTCTATTCTGAATATTATACAGATTTAATTTATTATAAGATTTAGAAATATTTATTCATATAAAGCAAATGTCAATACTATATAGTAATAGTAATTCTGTTTATTATTTCAAATGAATTATTGCGTGACTTAAACGCCTAAACGCCTACAAGTCTTATATAGAAAAACATTAGGACTGATTCGGATAACTTTAGCGATAACTCTATTATTCATTTGAATACATGTATAGTATATAAAAGCATATACAGTACATATACGTATATAGATGCGTATATCTACTACCCTGGTAGATTTTGTATAAACTTGCAGCTTTAATATACTTACAAGACTTACTGAACCGTTAAGTATTATTTAATATAACTCATGTAATGGTGAGTCTGTTCTCTCCAATAATTTCTATTTTTATTCATTTCAATGATTGTATCGATTATGCAATTTCTTGACTAAATCTTTACTTTAACCTCATTTTGAAATTTCAGAAAATAGTTCAGTTATTCTTGACATTTGAATGAAAGACAATTTGGATTTAATGAAAGCAGAGATCGAAAAACAGCTTTGACTCTCATTTATAAGACAAATAATTTAACAATCTGGTAGGGCTAGCAAGGCCTCAAAACTCAGTTGGGGTATTTTGTCTATACTCCCTTGCACATCCCTAACAAATACTGTATTGATATCAATACGAAAATTATCAATTGTTTGTTTTTAATGTCATTTTCTTGATTTGTTTGACAGCTAACTGAAAGAAAACAATGAGAATATCATTACTTTAATAGTCTATTAGATGTCTATTTCAAATGTTATGTCTTCTCATCCAATCTGATTGAGAACATTATGACATTAACCACATTAACCACATTTACTTGTTTTGACTTTCATTATCTGTTCATTTGTCAGTTCATTAGATCCGTGAATATTATTATAAATATTAAGAGTTTGTATTTCTGAACAGGTTTTATAACATGACATTTGAAACATAACAGTCAAATGTCAATCAAAGTTAAAAACATTTAGAAAAAGTCATCACTTCTTCACAATAATAAATCAATCGTTCGTTTCTCGCATTAGATTCAAAAAATGATTTTAATGTCGATTAAACTAAATTAATTTTGTAGTCATATTAATGAATTTAATGCTATATATTAGTTAAGGCTAAATTATAAGACTGGTATTATTTTGATATTTGCATTACTAAACATTAGTAATGAATGAATAGAAGATTATTCGTTCACTTAGTCTTCAATCTTTAAGCTCACAAAATAAGTTCAAACATTCAGTGATACAAAACGAAAGTTAAGTTCAA
>JAQIWA010002270.1:0-13955 GCA_034693305.1 Eueremaeus valkanovi
TTGAAACAATTGCATCCAAAGGGCGATTACGACATTGTCGGCCACTTTTATGGCGCTCTGATAGCTATGAAAATGCTGAAGAAGGCACCCATAGGTAAAGCAGTAATTATTGACATGTTGTCTGAGGTCAAGATGGATGAAGAGATGCTGAACGACAACTATTTGCTCGAATTGATCGCTAATTTCATTTCGAAAGACTTACCGAAACCATTGAAAGATAAGGTGAAGCGCGATATGGACACTAAGGCAGATGTGCCGGGCAAGTTAGCCAAACTGAGCGATGAGGTCAAAGAATTTGTTGGCAAATCATTGGTCGGTAAAGATCTGGAGGAGATTCTGTCCAACTCTTTCACCAGAGCTAAACTGTTCACTCAATACAGGCTTAATATGAAGAATAAGTTCAAACAAATGAAGACAAATATGGGTCGAAAGTACTTAGAAATGAAAGGAAAAGTGCTTATCATTAAACCTATTGAGTTCGGCGAAGAAGTCCCTGATATGTGCGATGTGTCCGACAGAATTAGAGACTCGTATTTCCTTCCGGAAAAGGTATATAACATTTCAATTAGTTTTATACTTATTATTATTGAATGCGTTTTGAGTTTATTAATCATTTATTATTATTTTGTTATTCTTGTTGTCTGAACAGGGATTGGAAGGAAAGTTAAACTTCGAGCGCATTGAGGCAGAGGATGACGACATGTCCAATCTTACATTCGAGAAAATTGCTTGTTCAATTAATCAGTATTTAAATAAGTAATAATTTCGTTTCATTTGAACAAAAGTTATTTTTCGACTCATTTTCCTTTGTTTTGCTAATGAATCGGATTTTTTGACTAAACATTTGGAAAGAGTGACTGATATTATGAAACAAAAAACTATTCCGTTCATTGAATTTTCATATCGTTTGACTTTAGGAAGAATTTTAGAATTAATCCATTTTTCTATACATTATTTTTCTTATAAATATTTTTTACTTCATTTTTACAATTTATAGGCATATTCTCACTATTTTTTAAACTCAATTCTTTGATATATTTTTTTTTTATAAACCTTTTTGTATTAATTATTTTTAATTCTTTATAATATCAAAAATTGAAATAAAAATAATATTTTTGTATCAAATAATATCCAATTCATACTTAATTTTATTATTTTTATTAATAATTTTTAACAATTCAAAAATTAATAGAAGCATGGTGCTTTTGAAAAGGAGTGTTGTTCAACTGTATCAGCTATTTGTACATCAAAAATAAAACTATTATAATCTAGATCATATAGTTTTATTTTTGACTAGATTCTAGATTACCATATATTTGATAAAATTGTATTGAATTACGATCTCTTACCAGGGTCATATATTATAAATTGATATTATCGGCACTAATATTACAATATAACTGTTGCATAAGGATGACCAAGGATTTATGAAAATATTTCGATTCAACTCAGAAAACTCGACTAAATTAGAAAAAACTCAATGAATACTGTATTGTCACTGAACTTTGAGAAATGCATTCAATTGACATTTCACTGTTTGTGATCATTGAAATCATTTTGATTTTCTCTTCAATACTCGATATAATTGTTTTATCAGTTATTTGAGTCATTGCTATCCGAATAAGACTCTATCGTTTGCTCGTCTCATATGACCAGATCATCGACTAAATACAGTTTGACTACAAATACAATAAGAATTGACTTTCAAAATGAGTGATATTAATAGTATGTGTTCTTCAGATGAAATGATTTCTATTCAAACAATCAGTTCGGAGGATATGACAACTGTTGGATACGAACCGATGAACAGGTCTTTGGAACCGGAATCGGAAATCGGTATCCATTCCTTACCCGACCAATACGTACAACAGTTGAAGAAAATGAGTTTCCGGTTCAATGTTATGCTCGTGGGTCAGACGGGTGTTGGAAAGTCTGAACTAATTAACAGTCTATTCAGGCGTTACTTCAATGACGCCTCGACTCGCAGTCATTCCCTATCGAGAGTCGAAGTCATTACTAATTATTATGATTTACAAGAAAATTATGTAAATCTGTTATTAGGAGTGATCGAGTCCAGAGGTTTTGGTGATCAAATTGGTCGAGGTTTCTGATTAACAAAACTTTCAATAGTAAGCTTATAGTATATTCTGATTCACATTATTCTTACCTAAAGCTGAATCGTATAAACCAATCGTCGAATACATTGACAATCAATTTGAGAGCTATTTGAAAGAAGAACTGAAAATTGAGCGAACAATTGGCTGGAATAGCGGTGCGAACGACACAAGAGTTCACGTTTGCATATACCTGATCGCACCCATCGGACACGGGTTAACGAATTTGGATTTGGAGACAATGCAAGCTTTGGGTTCAAAAGTCAACTTAATTCCTGTGATCGCAAAGTCAGAGCTGATCACTAAACCACAGTTAGAAGAACTGAAGGCAAAGATAATGTCAGAGATTGTGACAAACGATATAAAAATATACCGATTCCCTACCGATGAGCCACAAGTGGTTCAATTGAATGCTGAAAACAATGCACTTTTGCCTTTCGCTATCGTATCGAGCAATGAATTTGTAAGAATAAACGACCGGGAGATTAGAGCTCGAGAATACCCCTGGGGTGTAATCGAAGGTAGTATTACTTAATTGTTCTTCAATTCTGATATGAATTCTTCAAATGAGAACTTTTAGCTCTAAAATGATTTTATTTATCGATTGAATTATTTTAAATATTTGTCTGTATTTAAGTGGAAAATTCAATTCATAGCGATTTTGTTCGACTAAGAGATATGATTTTGAGGGTCAATATGGAGGACTTGAGGGAAACGACTCATACAAGACTGTATGAAATGTATCGGAGCCAACAACTGGAACAATTATGGGAAGGAAAACGAAGCCAACACTTATTGGAAATGCAACGAAAAGAGAATGAATTGATTAAGAAATTCACGGCTAAACTGAAGGCTAAAGAAGTGGAACTAAAAGGCCTTCAGAAGGACTTGTATGAGAGGTTCGAGCACTTGAGTAAAGAAAGGACTGAAGAGAACATGAGATTGGATTTGGACAGGAAGAGGATGGAAGAGGACATAAGGACTTTGAAAACCAGAAAACAATTGCTTGCGGCCAATGCCATAGTTGAGGAACAGGAGTGTAGGGCTAAGTATCCAATGTCTCCGAAGAAGAGATCGAAATAACTGCTAATGTGTTTGTATTGATATTAAATCGGCTTTTATTTGATATCAAATCAATGGAAATAATAACAGAATTTAAACAAATTTTATTCAAAAACAAAAATATTTGTAAATTAATGAGAAATATATTTAAATTTTATTTTAATTTAAGAAAATGTTTCGTAAAATTGATTAAAAAATAAGAAAATATATATTGAAGACCCGGGTATAACAAGGATAGGGTTGGGGTTAAGGGAAATAACGAAAACTTTAATTGAATGAATTGATTGATTGAAATATTATTAAACTCTTAGAAAACAAAACAAAACAATTGCAACAAAAATATGCGAAAAACGAAAACAAAAGAAAATTGAATTCAATCGCAATCTAATTGAATGCATTCAATACTGTTTACGATTATCGTAAAGACAATCCTTTTTAGCGAATCTTTAGTACAAATGACACGTTTGGAGACATCGGGCGTCGAAGTAGTCTTCAAACCGGGTTTGGACTCGATTTGCAGCGAATCCATGCTCTCTGTGATCGACCTCTTCTTCACTGAAGAGCTACTCATTGGTTCGCAAGGCTTGACCGCATCGGTAGGCTTAACCGCATCGGTAGGCTTAACCGCATCGGTAGGCTTAACCGCATCGGTAGGCTTGACCGCAGCGATAGTCTTAACCGCATCGGTAGGCTTAACCGCATCGGTAGGCTTAACCGCATCGGTAGGCTTGACCGCAGCGATAGTCTTGACCGCATCGGTAGGCTTGACCGCAGTGGTAGGCTTGACCGCATCGGTAGACTTGACCGCATCGGTAGGCTTGACCGCATCGGTAGACTTGACCGCAAACGCATCGGTAATCTTGAGCACACCGGTAGGTTTGACCGCATCAATAGACTTGACCGCCCCGGTAGGCTTGACTGCACCGGTAGGCTTACTATTGTACGGATTCGGCTGAGTCTCCAAAGACTTATTATTTCTGTAATAATTGCTTCGATTTCTGGACCTCCTCTTCGAATGTCTGCCATCCCTTCGGGGCCTATCATTGGCCAACACATTGGGTGCCAAACGATTTGCCGATGCATTCGGTGGACGCGAATGAGACGGACAGACATTAACGGATCGATTGGTGCCATTGATTGTCTGATTAGTGGACGCATTGATTGAACTCTTACTCCGATTCACGGAATCACTGGCTTTGGACTCAAGCCGTGGCCCAAAAATACGTCTTCTTCTGCGCTGTCTGTCAATAGGCTTTCGATCGTTTTGTCCGACTCTAAGAGTGCGGACATACTGTCCAATACTTCGACTCATCCACGGGAGGGACGACTGTTCGTCATCGCAGTCCATGTCATACACCCGTCCACTCAATGTCATTATCTTAATCGATCTCATCGTCTGATTGGCTCTACTCGTCTGACCAGTTCCTGCAGTGCCTGTCTTGAAGTCGGGCCAATCGACAAATGCCTGTCCGCTTGAATTGCGCCCATTTCTGGACCCATTGGTCTTATTCTTGGAGTCATTGTCTGCTTTCAAGTCTTCACTCGTATCCGATAATTGATTCAACAGTTCTATGGATTTCCTAACCTTTGCCCACATTTTACACACAAATAGTTCTTCGGATTTAAGATAATTGTCAATAAATTAATTAGAGATCAAATCATTGCATAATATGTCCAATGATTTTGTGACATAAGAAGTGCTGATATGAACAGTCAGTATAACCTCAACGCAAACACTAATCACTAATCAATTAATTTATTAATTAAATAGATTTCAAACGAAAATAAGTATATATTTAGTCATAAATTAAATTCAATGAACGAAACAAATGAAGGAATAATTGATTATAAATAGTAATTGTTATTAAAAATTAGATTAATTTCAAAAACTTTTAAACAGACTTAACTGTAAATAGGAATCAGACGAAAATGATTTGAGCCAATCAAATGCGATCATTGATGATCATGGTCGATTTTACAGTTTCAATAGTTTTAGACCAAGTCTGGGTCAAATGAGCTCACGTTACAGTTATTTGTTTTCAAATCAATAACATAAACAAATTGAGTCTTATTGGTTGCCAACTTATTTATTTGAATGAGCAAGGAACTAGTCCAGTAACTTCTACATGACCATTGTCGATCATGACCTTGGACCAATGTCATAATACTGTAGTCACAGAAGAGTACAATATTTATAAAAACAAACAAAAACATCCATTTGTACTGTAGACTACTGTAACAGTCTGTAGTGTATAAGCCTTTATTGCAACCAGGTTTAATTTGATTGTCAAACAGATAAATGTCATTTATTTACATAAAATGCAAAAGTGCTGTAAAAATGCTAAAATATTAGACTGATCCAGTTCATGTAGTGAATATTGAAATTGCAGTTTGAAATAGCACTGAAGTTATATCAATGAAGACTAGAATTACATTTGATTTGAGATTAAATGAGAATATATTTGATTTAAATGTCCAAAAGTGTTGACTCAATCGTCTCTTATGTATGGCTTGACTTTGGTTTAGAAAAATATATAATATTTCAGAAAAGTATTCATAAGAATGAAAGGATTTAAACATAAATGCGTTTTAATTAGTGTGGGTTAGATCAAACAGATCAGGGATTAAGATAATCGGCGACAATAGTTATGCTCTTATTATCAGAATTGGTGTCAATTGAATCAAATTTTGGTTTTCGTCGAAAGAACGATAAATTGAAGTCATTTGCTCTGAATATGAGTGCAATCAATGCAATCAAACGCCAGAACACGGAATGGCCTGAAGTGGGACACAAACGGCAATCAGTCTCACAATTAATCAATTATTAAGTCTTAATAAACTTTTACCTAAAATCCAATACGAGTTTTCAGACAATTGTTCGTCACTTAAGTCCAATTGATGTAAAATAATAGGCAATTGCGAGTCATTACACCTCTCGAAGCCATAGATTGTTATCAGAACTGATTCGAAGGTAATCTTAACGAAAGACAAATAACTCAATCCTCTGATGACGACATTCAATGTGGATAAGGGCACGAAAAAGCCGGACATCAAAACCAGGACCAGGAATACGGCTACGCCTGAAGTAGTGGCCACTTGAAAGTTACGCGCAAAGATGATTCCGATCAGATAACCCATACTATTGGCGATAATCATTCCACACGTCTGACACAAAATATAAATTATATGTATTTTAATCCAAACGTATTTTTGCTAAAGTTTTAAGACTTTTCTAATCCTATACTCAATGGCAATGACTTACAGTAATGAGTGTGAAATATGCGAATCGGAATGTCTGGCCTAACTGTCCGGTGCCGTAGTATATGATAAATGAATAGACATATGATATGACTATAGATATGGGAATTTCGATCATATATTTGGACCAGAAGTAGGAACTCGTGGAATACCACTTGTTGTGGTGTTCGTTCAGAAATATCTTCACTTCTGAGGGGAACACCAGAATAGTACAGGCCATGGACACGAACTGGAGGAATGCTATGGCGAAGAACTGACACTTCAAGTTCAGTGTGACTTTCGATTCTTGACTTAATAGTTCCAAAGCCTGTGCTAATGATGTGGTCATTGATACCGAACTGTTGGCCTCGAATAAGTCGAGACAACCGTTTTCTTTGCCTATTCCTGAGCCGTACAGATAGTTGAGGAATAGGGCCACAAAAAAAGAGAAGAGTGCCAGAGCTGCGCTTACTCTCCATTGGAATCTGATCTGAAACCAATTGTAAGTATTAATATTTTTTTTAAATAACAATTATTATTATTTTTCTCGTCTGTCAACCAATGATTGATTAATAAAATCGGAATAATTACCAGACAAGTGAATCCACGCAATAGTAGGTAATAGAAGTGATAAAAACTGAAATAACAAGTCTGCTTGGTCACTTTATTGGCCACTAATTTGCCATTCATTAGGCATTCCTCTCTAATGAGTGTCGTTTTATTGGCATTATCTATGAGTCTATCGATTTCATCGGATTCTAAGACAAGCGAACGAATGCTTTCCTCAGAATTGCTTCGAATCTAAACATTCATACAATGAAACCAAACATTAGTTTTGAGTTAAAAAATACAATTTGAGGGAGTATTGGAAAATTCAGAGCTGTTTTTGAAATCTAACAATCGGTGCAAACCTTTGGCAAAAGAGTGCAAACCTTGAGTTCGGGCACATTTTCTCTTTCATTGTTTAATGCTTTCGATTTATTATTTGGTGGTTTCGATGATATCTTAAGCAACAGTTCAATCGGCAGAACATCATCGGCACAAGTGATGCCACACTTGTATAGGTATTCTCGCAATTGGTTGGGCCGACCGTTGAATACACAATGACCTCCTTTGGACATCACATACAACTGATCAAACATTGTCAGCAATAGTGAGTTTGGCTGATGTATGGACGTTACGATTGCCATTTGGTGCCGTTGGGCCAATTGGCTCAGGCATTGTATAACCTGTCAATGTGTTCAGTTGTATTAAGCTTCTTTTCATATTTTAGCCTGATCCAATCTCCAGTGTCAATTGAACATACAGTATGTAATATTTGTAAGCCATGTCATTTGTGAGAGTACAGGATATGAATAGGGATCAGATAAAGGCCTTCTTAGTGATCAATGAAGTGCAGATATTATATTATAGAGAATTAATCTAGCTAATAAATGATATGGATGTAATTAAACCCCAAATTATGATAATGGAGAGAAAACTTTCCGTGACATTGATCATTCAACCGTCACATATTGACAGCGAAGGATCAATTCAAGGATTCGCTGCTCTTTTCAATAATTAGGAATTTCTAACAAAATGTATATTCATTTAAATAACTGAACAGTTGTACGAATACTGTATAAACTAAATACTGGTTTATTGATACCAATAGTTATAAAGTTTAAAAGTAAGACTGATTTTCGGGAAAAATATTTCCATTTGGCTGAATATATGACTGAATCGATTCACTACAAACTAATTGCACAGGGACACAGTGACGAAGAATGCACCAAGCTATTCTATAGGGATTTATTATAAGGAAATATTTTATATAATTTATCAAAAAACTGATGATTTTATAAATGATGGCAAAGTGTAGAAACAATAGGAAACTACAGTACAGTATAAGTCAATTAATAGGAATATTCCGGTTGTAAAACAGTCACAACTTTTAATAATAGCAATAAATGCTAATAATGTGAATTCAAAGCAATAAAATGCTCACCAATTCCGCAGCATTACTGTCGAGACCACTGGTTGGCTCATCGATGCACAATAGGTTGGGTTTATCCTGCTGAACTAACTCAAGACCAACTGACAAACGTTTTTGTTCGCCACCACTGCAGTCGTTGACCAAATTGGTGGCGCAGTCTTCCAGAAGTAGTTCCGATAATATCTTCTTAATATTGCGGTTGTGGTCGAACTTCCCTTTGCTATCGAAAGGCTCGCAATCATTGGAATGACCACTGATTTCGGAACCGTTTTCATTGCATGACTCCAAGCATAAGAGAGAATTACCCGTTTGTGCATAACTGTCCCGATATCTGATTGTATCCGTATATCGATTCTTAATTTTTGAGGCAAATAATAGCGACTCTCTATTCGGTATAAAATATTAGAAAACATTAAATTATATTAAACTCATTTAAATTGAACTATCAATTCATTGAATAATCAATTATTCACGAATTCGTTGTCACTCTTTATTTAACTTTGATTAAATAGCTTGAGCATTTTATACTGCTACATCTCCCTGGTCATTCTAATACTTGCACATAATAATTGAAGAGTTTACTGTAACAGTAACAATCACAGCTAGATCACCTGATTCAATTAGAAAGTGGGTAATGGAATTATTTTTTCTAATAGTTATCAGGATAACAATTATAATAATTGCTTTATAAGAATAATTTAGTCAATGTATGCAATCAATTGGCAGTTATTTTAATTAAATGAATTGACAATGAATTAAAATACCGGCAATAAAAACAAAAATAGTTTAAACATCTGGAAAAAATTGCAAATATAGTACACTATGTTATATAATATAACCAAAAATAACTTTAGTCTTCAGATCTAAAAATACTATTTCTTATAAACGATAAAAAGAGAAAATACTGTCAACGATAGCACAAAAAATCAAATCAAATAGTATTTTGAAAGTCTAGCCATAAAATGAAGGCTGAAATCATTTTTTCCTTGTCTGGTGCTGTGATAAATCTTTGAAAGTATCCAGTTGAAGTAATAAATGCTAACATACCTGACTGTGAGTCCCATAAACAGATGTTCGGCCGACTCTTGCATTATAAAGCAGGTCCGCAAAGCAGTGTATTTGTTGACAAACACTTTTGAATCACTGGTCAGACCGGCGTTATTTCGCATATTAATACACTTAAGTAGAGTCGTCTTCCCGGCGCCCGACGGACCCATCAGTGCTGTCAATGTATGGAAATTGATCTGACCGTTGAGTGAGACCAGAATCGGCTTATCTGGTCGACAGAATAGACTGTTCGGCACATAACTCAAGTTAATCCAAGCCATAGCCAACTCATTCTTGTGATTGTAGTTCGGATTCATTTTATTATTATTATTATTATTCAAACACTTTCTCATAATATATAATTCATAAGAAAATCATTGTCTGTTTTAAAAAACGAAATGAATTTAAAAAATGAAATATTTAATTAAAAAAATAAAATTATTAAACAATTTTCCTCTAAAATAACATTAAAGTCTATATAAAGCACTGTAAGGGCTATTATAATTGTAAACTATTTTCCCACTTATATCGAGACCTTCTTCTCCTTCAAGAATACATTTCTCCTCTAAACTCATTCACATTAAACTCAGGCAAACATTCTCTGAAAAATATGAGACGTTTTTGGTTTAAAATTAGATTATAAGGAACAGAAGTAGGACTCGGATTAAAACACAGTTTGATTCAAGATCAGCAAAAACAGACTAAAAACGTGATTGATATGTGAGAAAAATGTTGAAAATCATACTTTCATTGTTTATCTGTCATTAAATCGTTAATCCAATTGAGACCTACTTTAGGAGAGGATTAAAACATTTGGCACTCATTTCGCTTAAACACAATAAATGTAACAATTCTTTGAACTCGTAGTACATTTCAGTTCAAGAAAAGATGATACCCAGGGATAGAAATAAAACGCTTTGATTACAGTGACTGTTACAGTAATACTGTATTATACAGACTTGAAGTGTTGACGAATAGATTGAAATTAATATTTATTTCTCGGATTACAAGTTTCAAAGAATTATATTTATGTTAATTCTGCATATAATGGAAAGTTAGTCAAGTAAATGCACTTTTCATCACGTCTGACCAACTCGTAAAGATGAGCTGGCAGATTATTTGCATATAATCTATATTGATTTCTATTCATTGAGTTTCTTATTAATTATTTTTTTTTTGAAAAACGGTCAGTACACTTTTATGTTCACTCAATATCAGTTTAAATATGGCAAGGTAATATTTGGCAAAGAGAAGAGTCAAAAACTGAAGAAAACTTATGAATTGCTTTTTCAATTTTAAGAAAGAAACTAAAGTTCAATTAGAAAATTAATCGACTATTCAGTAGTGAAGACCCAATAGTAGACAATACATACAAATGTACTGATAATGCATGTGACGACAAATCGACAAATACCGTCAATTATAGCTTAACTATAATAATATAGATTTATTACCAAAAAAACCAAACTTGCCCTACTTCAATGTAGACTGCTTCCTTAGCCTGATCATAATGATTATCTATCCCCAAACTATGATAATTTTATCATTTTGATATTAACATTAATGAACATTAGATATGAATGAATAGAAGATTATTTTTTCTGTAAATCTTTAATCTTTAATCTTACAAAATGTATTCAAACATACAGTTATACAAATAGTAAAGTATGTGACAAATGATAAATAACTTTTAATCAGTTTTAAGCATAATTTAAATAACAAAACTAAAACAAACGAAACAATACAAGTCATGTTAAGCTAAGGAGTGCAGAAACGCGTGTATTTAATGATCGTAAAGACATTGTTGCCTGAGCTTATGAGCAAAAAAGGTACTATAGACAAAACTATCAAAAACATAGTAACAATAATTATAAGGAAGAGTTAGCCAGTAATCAGACAATGAGTTCAATACTGAATGTTAAGAATTCTATTGAATTATTAGTCAAATAATGCAAAAATAGAGCGAGTGCTGCAAACAAGCGATAAACGAAGTCATATCTTGTTTGGAAAAGCTCAATTCTGTGAACCAGATCAAATCTGAACTCGCTATAACAACCCAATGCTAATACTAGAATCAAAACCACTTCTTTGATATTAAAACTAAAGACAAATTCATTAAACTAATGTGATTTATGAATTTGTTTACCTTCAATCAAAACATCAAACTGAGGTTGTAGATTTGTGGAACTTATTCTCATACAAGCATTCAAATTATTATCAGATAATCTGTTGGAAAATTTATTTTTTCTAATATTCATACGAGAAAATGATTGCTCACAAACATATGTAGAGCCGAAAATAGAAACAAAATCTAAAGCATTATTTCTAATGTTTTTGAAATCATTTGCAAAATTCTTGTAGAATTCAAGTTTTGACATAGAAAAGAATTTTTGTTTCAAGTCTGAATTAGATGTTAAATCAATGAGTTCATTTTGAAACTCTTCAGGCACATCTATTACATCAACAGAAAACGGGTCAAAAAATAATTTAAATCGAATTTGATTTCGATTAAAATCTCCGAATCTCTGTGAAAATTCTTCAATCAAGTTATCTAAAAGATTTAGAAAACTTGTTTTAAATGTTGTCTCACTATTTAATTCTGGGAATTTATCTAAAATTAATTTACAATGGCTAAAATGAAAATAATTATTCTCAGAAATATGATTTTTCCATAAATCTAATTTACGTTTAAAACCTGTGATGTTATCATACATTTCATAGAACAATTTATCTTTTCCCATGAGTTTCAAATAAAGATCATCTAATTTATTCGATATATCTACCAGAAATGCAAGCTCAAAAAGCCAGAGAGGGTCTGTAAGTTCTTTAAATTTTTTGAAATTTGATGTCAAAAACTGATCAGTTTCATTCACCAAATCAAAAAATCTTTCCAAACATTTTCCCCTGCTAAGCCATCGTATTTCTGTGTAGTAGATCAGATCTCTATAATGTGTCTCTAATTCTTTCAAAAATTCTTTGAATTTTCTATGCATTAAAGCATTATTTTTAATTTTGCCAACGATTTTAATAACTAAATCCATTATGTGCTTCAAACTTGCGTTTTTCGCACATAATGATTCTTGGTGAATAATACAATGAAAATTCAGTAATTCTCGTTTAATATTATTAGTTTGCAAATGTTCTTTTATTTTTGCAATCAAACCATTGTGCTTTCCAACTAACGATGGGGCCCCATCAGTTGTAACTGCACTCAATTTCCCAAAGTCTAATTCAAAGTCTTCAAAAACACTAACAATTTTATGAAAATAATCTACCCCTTTTGTAGTCAATTTCATTGGAACAAAATCAAGAATATCTTGATAAATATTGAAATCATTATCTGTTCCTCTGATGAAAATAGATAATTGCGCTGTGTCAACACAATCTGTACTTTCATCTAAGCAGATAGAATAAGAATGAAATGAACTACAAATGGATTTCAACTGATTTTTAATATTTACAGAAATGTCAGTAATCCGCTTTTCAATTGTATTATCTGAAAGTGGTAAATTTTCAAATGTCACTGTCATTTCGGGACATAATCGTTTAGAAGCGATTATCAGGCATTTTTTAATGAATGCACCTTCGGTAAAATACTTATATTCCTTAGCAATTAAATGAGCTAACTCATAAGTTACCAGAAGTGACGCTTTATTTTTTTCGGTATCAGAAATTATTTGTTTGCTTTCACAAAACTCCTTTTTCTTAGTTTCAAAAACATTTTCTCGTATTTCATTTGAAATTTCACTTTCGAAATCTGAATGATAACTATTGAAATGATTTTGATAATTTTGTTTTTTCAATTGTGTTAATACCTTTTTACATAATAGACAACTAGCCATTTGATCGCTAACTAAAAAAAAGTAATATTTCGCCCAATCCTTAGTCTTAACACTTGTTTCGTTTGTTTTCAATTTTTTTGATTCCATATTAAATATTGTTTGAATAATAAATTATAAATTAAATAGAAATATAAAGAAAAACAGAAATATAAAGAAAAAAAAAGAAAAAATAGAAATATTTAGAAAAATAGAAAAATAAAGAAAAAATAGAAATATTAAGAAATATAAAGAAATATAAAGAAATAAAAATCAATTAATATTACAAACACTCAATTCTGGGTCCAATACTGTTTCACTTCCATTCGATTCTTCTCTATTGAACTCAACTTTTCTTTTATTTTTGTTTGAATTATAATTGTCTTTATATTTGTGTCGTTTGAGTCCTAATTCAGACTTTAATTGTTTTTTAGTTTTTTATTACAATTATTGATCTGATTATCACTGAATTCCTTGTCATTTGTATCGCAACTCAATTCTGATTCCAATTCTGTTTCGCTTTCATAAGCCTTTCGTTCATCTCTTGAATCGCTTTTCTGTTCATTCAATGACTTCTCGAAAGTCTCTTCACTTTTGTTGTCGTTTTCGTCATTCGATTCAATACTTTCTGAAGACTTGTCTATCGAGTCATCGATTGTCTCAACACTTGTATTAATGTTATTATTATTTAGTTTTGTCTGA